>JAUZND010003846.1:0-12038 GCA_034780555.1 Coelogynopora nodosa
GTTTTAAAAAATCTACTATTTGCGGACGTTTTGGCCGTTCTGGGAAAATATAGAGCGGACGTCGACGGCCGTTGTGGTTAAATCTAAAGGGTTAAATTTAATTTATAAGACCGTCAATTTTACATTAACTAACTACATTGTAGTATAATATTGAAGTGTCTCAAATGTGTTAAACTTATATAAGTAATTATAACAGAGCAAACTTGAATGAAAGTTCACTGACAATGAACTATGTACTCTCTAATTCATCAAAAAGGTCCCGTTTGTGGGTCCACCTAATATAGAGTTTCAGTGAAAAATAGGTGAGTTTCATATACTTTCGAGGGTGTCTTGCCGTAAAATCGATAAATTAATAATGTGAATGTATTATTGCATTAGAATTTAATAAATTATAAGTTAAATCAAAATAAAGGGTTAGTGTTTTTAAGTTCTTATACTTGAAAATAATTAAAATCCTAGTATTTTTTTGCAGTATGTAAACATTTGTGTGACTATTTTAATAAGAAAACCGCTAAAATTGATAAGACACTCATATTTATTGCACAATGCTTCACTAAATCTAACAGTAGATCTCTGTTCGTTATATTATGAGCAAATTTTATGTTTTTCATATAATTGATACATTTAATCTGGTATTAAATCTATATTTTAAATATTACATTTATTATTTATTTACTGCAAATTTTATTGATTTGTGGATATGCATTTTTTTATCATTACAATGTGTAACTGTTTTTTTACTGAATAGCTAAATTTTTCTAAAAAATATATTGCCTTGCTTACGTAGCTCGCAATAAGAATTAATATTGTAATATATTCGTTTCTATTGCATTATATTTTGTTATATTCTGAGAGATTGGTGAGAGAGGGGGTGAGATCGCCCAGTCGGTTAAGGCGCTGGTGATTAAGTGTGAAGGTAGCGGGTTCGAATCCCAGCAGTGTACCTTATCTCTCCCTGGCAGACAGCTGTGTCTGTCGAGTGTATAGCAACTCTTCTGAGTTTGTTCAGAATGCCAAAAAATTGTAAATTGTTGCCGAAATGTTTGTGAGAAGTATAAAGCCATTAAAAAAATTAAGCAAAATTTATACAATTACTAATACAATGTTCTCTTCAGAAGTATACATGACGTCATTTAATGTATAAATTAATAAAAGTTAAGATAACCATAACATTTATTTCTATTAATATTAACACTTCGAAAACATGCGCTTTTTATACAAATAAATATATATTTTTCAGTGAAATAATTAAAAGGTTTTTTTATTCCTCATTTAGAATAATATTTTTTACATAAAAACACAAAGCTTTTTAAAAATACAAACATACCTAACATTGTTGAGTTGAACTCATGCGAACTTTAATTTTTTTTTTTTTTTACAATTTAAAATTCATTTCACACTGTCTTAACAAAAACTGTCCCCCCCCCACTCCAATACTTGGCGGTCAAAACGCCGCCGCATTACCGCGGCAGGAATGAATTGACGGGAATAATTAAACTCAGTATAATGAAACCAGCCAACAACAAACGAACAACAACTCTGTTCTCAAAGACGACTCACAAATCTACTGAGCTAAACTTCCTCCTACCACCCACAAACACTGCACTGTGCCTGGTAACACTGTGTTGGCAAATCAACCAGGGGAATCCTGGCCTGGCCAAACTTAACACCTGGATTACCCGAGCGAAACGTTCGCATTACTGAGTAAAATCAGGGCATATTGATTTAGCCTGATGAAAAGGCGGGGTTGGGGGAAGATATACGTTTATTTTGTGAGAAATATTCTATATAAAAAAATTTAAAAAAACCTCTTCTCTTCTTTTCTCTCTATACTGCTATAATTTGATGTTTTTAACTCAGTTGTGTTGTTCTTTGACTTTAACAAGAAATTACAGTTCACGTATGCAATGTACAACTCAAACACCCGTGACCTAATTTATATAAACAACGAAGCGAAAATATACATAGAGATAGCAAACAATACATACCTATGTAGCTGTAACAGATTATAAATATAATTCAATTTCCATAAACTTTTTAACTTAAAGTTCACCCTTACATATATGACATATGCCTCTATACTGAAGCTAATCGAATAATTTTCAAATGAATAAACTTCTTTTCATGATGTTAGGATGATGTGTTGAGCTTATAAATTGTGCATTATATTTCAATAGGCGATCTATTAAATCATACTAATTCTTTTTAATTCGAAATGTAGGAAATATATATAAATTATTGTAGTTGCATTTTGGCAAATTCCACAATATACATATATTGTTTAATAATAATAATAAAAATATATATAATGCAACTTTCCGATGACTTACGATGCAAGTATAGAAAGGCTAACATTCGGTCAAATATGACATATGAACTACGTCTATATAATTATATTCAAGTCCCCTATGCGCAGAGCCAGGACAAATTTACATATAGCGATTCGCGTATATTAACGATAATTAATTTTTTTATTAATATGTGTTTATACATTTGAAGTTATATATATATTATTCAATTAAATTATGTTATTTTTAAATATACAGAAAATGAGCAACACGAAAAGTCGATTTACTGTAACATGTTTAAATTAGATATTTAAGTTAGAAAGTTTCAGTGTAACATACTTGAAACAACATTTCATCATGCGGGAACAAATACAACGACATTTAATATAACGTATAATATATATATTTTAAATAATTTTCCTTTATGTGTTCAAAGAAATATTAGATTGGGCTAAATCAAATCGGTATATTTGTTATAGAATTGCGGCGCGCACTTGAAATTCAGTTTTATTTAGGGATTATTTTAGAGATCGATAACTATTACAATTCATTCGATTAGACCAACTATATCTATATATAAATATTTGTGTTTTGAGCAACTTAGCTACACATTCAGAACAACTCCCGTTTGGGTGGTGATCAATAAAACCAATGATAGCAAATATAGAATCCTACTTTAAAAAACAATTACTCTAAGTTTGCCGGACCGGTTTTTGCGGTATTACTAACTATATTGCATAATCATTGTATCTAATAATGTTAATTTATTTAACTCTGCATTGATAGGTTTGTCATTTTATTTTATTATAAAAGTAATCAGGGTTTAAAGATCCACATGTCAAATATCAATTAAACAGAAGAAATACGAAGAACACGTTAAATGATAAATGTCATGCTTCTTTTAGTATTACTGCATACTTCATACACCATATACTTGAAAATAGATTAATTCACCCATTTCAATCTGCTATTAACCAATCTTTAAAAAATAACAAAAATAACTTACTTTGAAGTGACTTCAATGACATTTCCACCCCGTGAAATTATATGAAAAAACAAACTCAATTTAGAAATAAGAACTGAGAAATTTCTAATTGAATATTTTAAAAACTTTCTGAATTAGGGAATACATACTATATTGATATGATGCAGGCTACGTTGCAAAGTTAATGTTGACTATAAACGTAATCTATATAGCTCGCAAAAAATGGGTAAAAAATATGAAAAATCTTCCCTTCCCTTCCCTTCCCTTTCTTTATCTCTCTCTCTATCTACCCCTCCAGTGGTTTCTCTGCACTCTCTCTCTCTCTCTCTCTCTCTCCACATGCTCGCATGTACCATTAATTGATATAAATATATAAAAAACTATATTCCACATGTGTCAGAGGGAGAACGCCAGCATTTGGCCCTGATTAGTATAATTTGCGATTCATTGCTTCATTACGGAATTCCCCTATAGTTTCGGATTGGCTTTGTTAGACCTTTCACTTAGCCTTATCAAATGAAGCTGTAACACAAGTTCAATTCAAATGTCATCCTAGTAAGTGTAAATAATATGTAATTTATGCCATTTACAGATGGAATTAATAAAATATTAAGTGATGATGATAACATTTATCAATAACTAACATTAATCATCGTAATTAGTCTTCGGTATTAATTATGTATTATAAATATCAGATAAAAAACGGTAAAACCAAGTTTATCTTGTGGAACTCTCATATTATATTAATAGGTAATTGCTTAAACTTTCATCAGAACTATTTCACAAGATTTAACATGTGCAGTACAAATTCATACTTTATAAATACATACAATCCAATGTTGTTTAGTTTCTCATGACAATTCTAAATATAGATAATATAAAGATGACATTATAAGTCTAATGTTTTGTATTTACATGCAAACATCTACCAATTATATTTTATGCATTAGATAGTTTAAAAATAAAAATGAAAATAAACACTTTTCACATTATTTTTTGATAGTTAATAAGTAAAGTTATGCACAATTGGACGGTTAGCAAGGCAAGGCTGTTATGGTTCAATGAACGTTCAAACTAAAATCTGACCTACTTTTTGATGCAGAGACTAAAATCTGACCTACTTTTTGATGCAGAGACTAAAATCTGACCTACTTTTGATGCAGAGACTAAAATCTGACCTACTTTTGATGCAGAGACTAATATCTGACCTACTTTTTGGTGCAAAGACTAACATTTTTAAAATATCTTAAAAAAAAATGTCAGCTCTGTTTGAATAAAAATAGATATCTAGTCGAAAGAGCGCTAATAATAAGGCAGGTACTGGCAATTTTATAACGATAACATTATTAGATAATGCGAAGTAATTGTAGGTGAATTTTAAACTAATTGTTAGATTAATTAATTGATTTTTACTGATTTGTATTTTTAGTGATATTATTTAAATGAAACATGTAATAATTATGTAAATCTAGTTTTAATTTCAGCTTATTCTATTTTACTCAATACATTGTTAAATTTTTGTGCAAAATATAAAAAGCAATTGAATATATATATATATATATATTTATATATATGTATTTATATGTAATTCACTAATTATATCTTTTAATGAGAAATATATTAAACCTCATTTTATACCAAGTTATCGTTTTGTATGACTATATTTAAATAAAAATAAAAAGGTTATTGATTTTATTGAAATATATATATGTAAAATGTATAAATAACATTTACGGCAAAAAATTATGTATTTATACTTGAAACAAAACATGTATTACTATCTTTACTATATTAGATCGTATTCAAGTTTTAATTTTTTTAATGGATAAACAGGTAAAATATAAAATAACTAATTTTCGGTATCGATTAGCAGCCACATTATCAAAATGGCGCTGTCCCCTATTTTTTGACTGAACACTTGAAGCGACAGACAGTTGTGAAAGGCAACAATCTGTTTCAAATAGTTCACTCCCATCAAATATATACAGAGATGTTGTTGGCAGTTAACACAAATTAAGTTATAACTGGGGGACCATCAAACAGGACGACTATAATATCGTTACTTCAGAAACAAAAGCGAAAGGTCTATAATGAGATTTCGCGCGCTAATTTATAAAACTATTGTGTCAATTAATTCATGTTCAAAGTACTATTATTGTCATTGCATATGTATATATTTTGAACATTTAAATTCAAGATAAACATTTAAGTTTGCGCTACTGTCCCGCGTTTCATGACGTAAGTATATATGACGATCGGGGAAGTTAACGGAGACGTAATGAGTTCGTAGGGGACTGCGCCTTCATTATTACATCAAAATAATGTTACCTTTTAGGAATTGTTTAACCTAATAAAACAATTTACATTCTTCGCAGCATCAAATGTACATATTATTTTGTTAAATAAATGAAATAAAAAATACCGTGAAAGGGCGCTTTATTGTCGCAAAATGTCAAAGAAGAAACAAATTTATGAGAAATTTGACAAAATGTTTAACATGACAAAAAAGGGACATTTTCCCATCAAAAATTGATCTATTCATTATTTTCAAATGTTCAAGTCACGAACATTATGTGTAGAAAACTATTCTATGTAGATAGTATGCAACTAATTCGCAACAATAAATGAAATTATATATATATATATATATATATATATATATTTAAATATCGTATTTCTAACAGTATTTCAGTATGCAATATGTAGGCTTACATATAATATTATATATTATACTAAATGCAAAAATTGTAATATAATCATTTCATTATTTATAGAAATGTTTATAATAGGAAAAGCTGTCCTAGTAATTTATTGTATACTAAAAAGTTAAGGAAAAATTAAACAAAGTAAAATTTAAATTTAAAATTGATGGCTAAACTAAACAATGATATTATCGAATTAGCTTAATTTAATTTATTTTTTTCTAAAATGAGATTATTACTTTATATATAATTGAGGAAGAGGAAAAGGTTTACACTGTTTGAGACTACACAATGATGTGAGTAATATCTAGTTGATTAAATAAATATTAAATGTATATAACAACATTTATTAGAGGTCAGAGGCAATTGTTCAAAGCTAAATTATAACATCAAACACCGAGTTATCTCATTTTCCACCACTGAATGCATGATATGGACTTTCCCTATATATCGAATTATCAGATTTAAAAAAAAAGTTAAGACAAAGATCAGAAAATGTGTCATTACTGCGCTTCTTCTTATCCGTCTACATTATTATGTAGCTGGAGGCGTCTGAATTGCTCCAGCGTCATTGTAACGTTTTTACTCAAGTTTTGACTAATCAAGTTTTAATGAAGTTTCACGATTTTTTAGCATTGAAATGACAGTATTGTATCACTCCGTGGTCACATAATATGGTGAGGCCGATATCTCTTAATGTGACAAATAGTGGTGAATTGTTCAAATGTTTGAGCTATTAATACTAATTGCGAACGAGTATCAATTAATGATTGATTTTTTTTCTCATAATAAATGTAAAAATTATGTTTACAATAAAGGTGTTTATATATATGTATAAATAACATGCGTTTATCAATGTTATAAATTAAAAAGTGAACTTAAAAAAAAAATTATTAAAAGAACCGTTTTTTGAAAATATTCGATATAATAAACCAAAACAATTTTTTTACAATTGTAATGTTGTTTTCAAATGTTTCAAAATCTTTTGAAAGAATAATTGTAAAAACATATTCGATTAACCCCCATGACAAGTTTTAATTCTATTTAATGTTTTGGAACGAGAAAAACAAAGCAGAACGATATAAAGTAACATTGGAAAGCCTTGAAGCTGGTATAACAATATCGATTACTTATTTCGTTATGCAACCATTTAATATATGCTGCTTCTGAATTCTAAATCTTTATTTCATATACAGATCAAATATTTCTCTATTTTTTAATTTTTTTATATTAGACTCTCGCTGAATATTTATATTTTTCAAAAACGATAGTATATATTGTACTTATTTCAAGGTTGAAACTTGTTATACAATATCGGTATTATTTTGCTTTAATTAGATTTTAAGCAAATCCCGAGAAAGTAAAACGTGCTATTGCAGAAGTCTACATAAAAAGTTAAAATAAATTCAGGCCTTTAATTATTAAATATATATTAAGTTATCAATCCTTTTAATGATAGGAGATTTTACTCATTAATTCATTTCACTGATCTTGTTGCAATTGAAAATATAAGAATATAATTGGGGCATTTTAACAGTTCCATTTTGCATTTTGCCGTATACCAGTTCCCATATAGTAACCTGTTCCTGTTGCCATTTGAAACTTTTAATCGGAAACATATTTAAGTTAGAAGTATATATATATCGTGCAGAAATTTTACCGTTTTATTTATCAGGATTCGGATATATCGTTGCCAATAATATATATTACATGTTATATATGTATAGTTCAGAACCCCCTCCAATGTATTTGCTTAGGAGATTGTGTGCAAGTTACTTCGGCAAACACAAATATATGTAGTTAATATATTTATTTATCGTTTAGAAAATAGCGCCAATAATATATACCTATCATGTTTATTAATTGCCAAACCAGCCGCCTGCGACCCAATTTTTCCGCCATAAAAGCGGTGTTTACTAATAAAATCAATAATTATTATCAAAAAAATATATATTCCATTTTATGCGGGTATAAACCACATGCTTCATACGATTCAAAGCTACATTAGAGATAGATATTATGAATATCTGTATTACTGTTGAGTTTAATATTGATGATATTGATATTATACATTCGAAGAAAAAAGTTTCCGTCAATATACTTGTGTATATATTCACATTATTTATGTGTTTAACTATTGTTGCAATTATATAGGTATGTATTCATTGTTGTATTCGTTGTTGGCAATTAATGTAAATAAGAATATGATAATGAATAGTAACAATAGTTATGACGTCTAGATGTGATTATTACTCATGACTTGATTTGGAATATTAAGGCGTTTAATGTTTAAGTTTTACTTACAAACATTTGTTTGGTTAATTTATTTTAGTACTAATATTAAGTAACAATTATGTTTTCACTTTTTTGGTTATAATTTCTAGTTACAAATGTTATCTAGAAATCGAACTTTGTTAATTGTTTCTATTCAAACACAAAACGCTTAATACATAAAAACATTTATTAAAGCAATTTATGAAATCTATTACAGTTCTATAATTTAAGTAAATGTTTTAATAAATCATTAAATTGAAATAATTAATAACAATATCAGAAACATAAAAAATAGGGAATAGAAATATTTTTTGAATGTGAATTAAATAATTTAAAAAATATTAAGTATTAATTTAAATAAATAAATATATCAATATTTATGCAGTCAAATATATCAATATATGTGTATCGAATTCATCGCTAAATATTATGAAAGTCTTTAATATATAATCGAACATAACTAGACAGTAAACCTAGAGTTTGGAAATAAAAATAAAAGCATCAACTATGTTTAATATAAATTTGGTTATAAATCGTTGTTTAATAATCCTTATAGAACTGGTGGCAATATAGGGAGCAACATAATATAGTGCTCCGAAAACAAAATCTTTGTGAAGCACTTTTGTTTGAAATACATTTTTAACCGCAAAATAGAGTAAAAAAATTGAAAAAATGTAACTCTCACCAGTATAATGCTGGGAACTTAGTAGGACGACAAGAATGCATAATTCCACAAAAATGGTCATTCTGACTGCTTACAAGCCGTAGTTTGGAAGATATATTCCCACAAATTCACAACAAGTAGAGTGCAATGAAATGCTGCAAATATGCTGACCGGAATATAATGTTCAAAATAATATCAAAAGAATCACAACGCGGTGAAGGCGGGAACGAAATTTTTATAATACTTTCGCCCCACATCATCCATTTTTCTTACACAGTAATCAATCAATTATAAGCGCGATATTCGACGTTCCGTTTTCATTGTTGGGTTATTCCGGGACAGGGGTGGGTGGAGTAGACGTAGCCCATGCATGACATGTGTTCACTCTTCGAAGAGAAACAGACAGAGTTCTCGCCCGGCCGCGCGCCTACTTTTACAAAACTGTCGCGTAGTAGGGAGGGAGCTGCCGCAGTGCACACATTATCCTGACAATTCGTTATTTTAAAAAGTTCAATAATAGTAAAAGGTATTATATCATGCGATCAACGAAGCTGACACCCAGTAAGGCATACATATAATAATCAAGCAAACAAACAAATGGGAAAGTGAAATAATATACTTCTTTCTCCCCCCCCCCCCCTCCTCCCATTGGCTGGCCAATTGAATCGCGCGTGAGTAGAGGGGAAAGGATGCATGAAAAGGTACACAGCAATATCTAGATTTAAGTGAACTGCCACTGTGTACGTATTCAATGTTGTAATTTTATATTAGGTGAGGTATGCCCTTCCGGTATTGTGTGCTTAAATACCCATCAGACGATTTTTTTGGCAACACTTGTCTCCGTCACCTTCCTTAATTGTAGTATAATGAATTGAATTGGAGTGACATTTTAATGAATTCGATGTCTGCAACTCCCCCTATTGGCCGTGCGATGCGGGGGAGATTAGTTAGTTACTGACAATTAATAATAGTAAGTGAGGAGAATAAAATAATAGTATTACTATTAGCTCTTATGCTACAAGCCCAGGATACACTATAATTATGCAGTTGAAGATTCCACATTTAGTGGAAAGTACAATTGTAAACGCTACCACATAAGCCGTACTTGTTGTATTCGTATTTAGATTTTTGATTATTCTTAGCAGGCATAAAAATAGTAAGAAAAATAAGTGTTTAACATAACAGTACTTATACGAATTTTATTAATACTGCTTTTAAAACTCACAATGGGAGATAGCATAGAGTGTTTTGTTTTTTTCTGACGTCACATTTAATGCTTTATTCCTCTGCGTATTGATTATGAATTGTTGATTTTTATTTAGAATTAATTTAACAATTTAAGTGGCCTATACTACTCAAATCGATCATAATCACTGAACTAATATATGATGTTTAATCCAACCGACTATTATTCGTTTGTACTCATTTGAGTATAGCCTGCGTTGTTGCATCTAAAGCAGATAGAGACTAGAGACATGGATTGAGATAGCCGAGTCGGTTAAGGTGCTGGTGATTAAGTATAAAGGTAGCGGGTTCGAATCCCAGCGGTGCATCTGTGAATCCCAGTCAGCTGTGTTTCTGTCGAGCGTTTGAAAACCCTCCTCAGTTTGTGCAGAATCACAGGTATAAATATAACGACTGTTGTTGATTTGCAAAAACCTTTTTATATATTTTTATATCAACAACAGTATACTCCAACTACCAGGAAATACAAATTCAATTGCATATTTTATTGAAATATAAATAAATATTTCTAAAGATGATTAATTTTCAACTTTCTATATAATCTGCCGTTCCACTAAATCATCGAAATACAAGGTAATTCCAATAAGTAGTGTAATGAGTAGTATAATATCACTTATAAATAACTTCGTTTAAAATATTGTTACATTAACGTATAACAAAATAGACACATTACACATCTGTCAAATACATCTGGTTTGTAAGAAAAACATATGTTTCCTATGAAGATTTTAATATTCTTTATTTATAAATGTGAAATTATGTGAAAATAAAATAATTGAAGTGACATGTATTATAATAGGTTCGTCTAACTTGTTGGTTTAGATTGTAAAGTGTACAGACAATTGTTATGATATCAAACATGTATTTAAAGCCAGCTAAACAAATTCGAGTTTTCGCGTAAACAAAATGTATTCTTTGTCTGAGCTGGAGAAATAATAAACAATAAATAATCAGAAACAATAAAACAGTAATTAAAGCAGCTCAAAAGTAATCAAATAAATTGATAATAATAATATTTTAGGAAGCGAAACAAAACAAAATAGTCAAAAATTCAGTTCAAACTTTATTTGTAAGCAAAATAACATATTATAAAAACCTTATTTGTGCAATTATAACCATTTGTGTATGCACCGAAACTTAATTTAAAATATACGACGCTGTAGGCACAATTGTAACAATGAAAAAACATTAATTCATACTGTAAAAAAATATATTACTAAATTAAAAGGATGACTTTTTGCATCTATTTTACTTGAAGTATTACTCGTCTGGAGGCTTATCCTATGGTATATTATTATCCATATTGAAGTTGTAAAACTTTTTAATTAACGTTGATTTCCCATATACCAATGTATGCTATCCAGTTATACTTATTGATTGCGCTAGAAAACATATTTTGATTTAATTAAAAAAAAGGAATGTATGTTTACGAAATCTTCAAGAAGTAAAGAAATCAGATTCCCAACATAATACTATAGTGACTACACAAACAACGCGAAGAGAGTTTTCATAACAAACCAGGAATAAAATCCACTTTCATCCGAGAGTTTATATAATTAAATTAAGAAATTGTAGTTATTAAAACGCCTTCAATCTGAAAACTCCGGCCAGAATAGCCCACTCCAAGTATTAGGGGAGGACGTCTGTGCAAACTTCCCCGGGATAGACCTCGCTAAACACTGGTCTCCGGTGATCCCACTTCCGCCCCTTCAGGGACCGGAGACTCAAGAGAGGGAATCAGGCGAAAGAGAAGAGAACGCTCAGGTTTTTGGTTGAGCATATCTTGATTGACACACCCATGTACCCCCCCCCCCCGCCCTATTTTTCTGCTAACGGCGATGGTATACTATACTGGTCAGGGGGGGGAGGCGATGTCGGAT
>JAUZND010003847.1:0-12038 GCA_034780555.1 Coelogynopora nodosa
CATAGTATCTAACATTTTATATAGGTCCCTGCTTGTTTTAGCTTCCCGTGAACAACCCTCCTGGGCTGCGGGACTATGTGTGCTTTAAATATACATAAAAAGTGTTAATGGTAATAAACCATGTATTTATGCGTTTGAGTGATAATCACCGTAATGTTTATAATGTTTTGTGCATCACTAAAAACATATGTGTATTAACAAGCACCGAGCTTAGTTAAATAAAAGGCTCTCTCGGCTTCATTGTGGCCGAAAGCCAGCTTATACTGAACAGTTTACATAATGTTGTAAAATAGTTTCCTAATTTAGATGATAGTATATAGTTCAAATACTATTAGAGGTTATTAAGTTTAGGATGATTAAGGTATTTAATTAAACAGTCTTAAATTAACAGAGTCGACGGACCTGTTTAGCATAATATTCGGTATACTATGTTTTCGAAGTCATTTACCAAATGTTCCAAATTTAACAACCAAAGCAGCTCAAATAAAAATTAGAAGAAAAAAAAAGTTACATTTATTTTTGATCATGTATGATAGTTTAGACCTGTGATAATTTGCTGAGTTATTATGCAATTATTTTATTTTTTCGTTTAAATAGGTTTGGTAATTAAATATTATTAACTTTTTTAGAAGAAGAACTTAGTTAGAAGAACTTGTAATTATTCTACATAGAATTTTTTTCTTCATTTTCCTGTTTTTAATGAGTCGAAAATACTACAATTAATTTGATAAAATTATATCAATCTGTTGATTTTCAATAAGTTCTTATTGTATTAAAAAATGTGCTACACTAATAATCGCAAAACATTTATTTAAAATGGAATTATATATTGGCTACCACTTTTTATGATAATTAATACAGACTTTTGATTTACATAATTGATACATTTATTTCAAAACTTTAACATTATAAGAATAATGTATCGTATCTGATGCTTTTTTGCTTTCAATCAAAGGAATCTGCGTTTTTTTTTAAATTTAATTTTAGTTTTTCGACTATTTATCAAGATACTATACTAAAGATCACAACTTTTGTTGACAATTTTCTTAAATAAATGGAAAATACAATTATTTCAATAAAGTTCTTATGTTATGCTTATGTAAATGGTTGTAAATTATGACAAAAAATTAATCACAATCAAAAAGTCAAATTGTAGCATAAATTTATTGTTCAATATGGTCGTGGAATAAATAGAAAACTTAACGTAAATAATGACAAGTATACAATTAAAGAAAAGATTTCTAAAAATTGTGAAAAAGAAATAAATTAATTGTAAATGGAATATTTTTCAAAAGTGAATCCTACAACACAATAATTTGGTAAAGTAACATCATATCACTGTAGAAGCATGTTACTAGTTCATTTTTGCTTAATTGTTTATTAACATATATGAAACGTACCTTGTTTTAAATTTGACACAATTAGCGTATTGAAGTACAATATAATTATTTTAGTAAATGTTCGATAAAAAATGTATGTCTACATTTGAAATTAAATATTGATTAAATCTTGGTAAATACTTTTTTTAATTTTTGGATACAAGTTACATACTATTCCACTTAAACATAGCTTTTTTTAATATCATATTATTCAATATTCTTAGCTTATTTTAATAACAACATCTAATAATTAGATTAGATGAATAGATTATGTGTTATAATATGGATATGTATATTATTATAGTGTGTATTATATATGTATTATATAAACATTTCGATTATTTATTAATCAAAAAGGGTCCATCGTGACACACTTTTAATTTTGTGAGTTTTATCACTTTGAGTAATTGGTATTTTCCATCTTTTCGCATAGTTAACTAAGTTACTTTAGAATTAATTAGTTTGGTAAAAATAATAAATTATGTTAATGAAATTCATAATATGTTATGGTTGCGAAGCATAATCTTCATAATTAATTATAGTGTTAAAAGTGATTAAAAACCGTTTAGATTTTGCTATTCAAAATACATTTTTATACACATTTAGATTTCTCGCTTTTCTTTCGTTACAGTGTATTTGGTTCCGTCAATTTTCTGAAAAGTTTCTGCAATGATGGTTGTCGTAAGACCATTAGATGAACACTTTTTGACTGTTCTACTTAGAAACTGGTCATCGACGGAATGAGGTGTTGTTAGTGGAGTGTGCGTTTTCTGTCTCTCTCCTGAAAACAAAATTTTAATACATTGTTGAGTAAGAAAATAATTAAAATAGAATTGTAGTTGAAGATTGAAAAGGAGAGAAGAGAGAGCTAAGAGAAATAATTTGAAGAATCAAAACTCATTAACTGCTTAATGTTATAATAACATTATTATCAGGCGCTATTCCATTTTTTTCGGAGGGTGGTACACATTTTTCTTCCATTTCCTATATAGCGCCATAGATCTAGCCAATGATGTTTTTTAATCCGAGAATGAGACAATTTTCCCGGCAAAACATAAATTAAAGAGAGGTGCCACGGAGACCCCTAACACCTCTCCCGTAATGGCGTGTTAATATTATGTTGTTTTTAATATTCTTATTAATAACTTGATATGATCAGTTCATTCAAACAAATCTATAATAAAAATTCAATGTTTCAATTAAAATTAGGCATTATATGGAAACCCTATGTAAACCAGAATTAAGTGCAAAACAAAACAGATAAATATTAGTATTACTCTTTTAAATAATCCGAAACTATATTAGACCTACTCATCACACATCACTTATCTTTATCAAAATTCAACCTTTGTCAGTTATTATTGTCAACTTAATTTTTGTCAATTTTAATGTTGAATATTAAAGAAATAATTAATTTAAACTCGTAAACATGAAAATTATCCCATAATAATCCCACAATATTTTTGATTAACTTTTTATTTAAAATTTATTATTATATTAATTTCGAACGTTTATGAAAACAATTGGAATGTTTGAATTTGTTTACCATGCTGAAAAGGGTCCCCCATCATTCTGTAAAAGTTTGAACATTTCTAATAATACATTTCAGAGTTCTTTTTCAGAGCTTGGCTTCTCAGTACTAAAATAATTAGCTACATCCAATAAATTATTTAATCAACTTGAGTTGAATTTTTTTTAAATCTTATAGAGTTATTAGCCAGTAATATATTTCATATTGTTTCTATTCTGTACATTATAATTTGAAACTTAGTAAGCTATATTTTTTTAGTAAATTAAATTAAAAATATGTATATATGTACGCAAAGCATTTTGTCAAAAATAAATTTACTCTAGGGATACAATAATAATAGTTAAATTAACTTGCTCCTTCCAAATGTTCCCAAAACATTGTACCATTATAGTATATAGATATTCAAATATATTTATATATCGATTGCAGAAATAAGTGACAAAATAAATTAATTAACAGAAAATAAACTGTAAAAGTCACCAATAACTTCCGAGCTGGACACTGATGGTAGAGATTCCCCTTCCATGAGTTGGGGAACATTCTGGCGCCATTGATTTTTCACGTTCCCGGGAGGGGAGTATTGGCCGCAAATGTAGACGGAACCGTCGGCAGCGGTGGCTCGACCAAAACCCGCATCTGTTGTATTCTTCCAGACCAGCTGTGAGAAGTGACCCACTGATTTGCAGTCATGACATATTATATTACATTAGAGAAGAAATTATTTCAAACATTATGTTATGCATTTATAAAGAAAAGATTGGTGTATCTATAAAGTTTTTGGAAACTGTATTTATAGGTATTGTAAATATGGTTAATTCTCGTCTTAGAGTTATGTGCAATTTTCTACCGCTAATATTTAATTTGCTTAAAATTCAATCAAAGCAATGCATTGGTCAAAGTTATGGTGTCAGCAAAATCGCTGTCATTTGTATTTAGTATTTAGGTTACCCACTTAATGTAAATTCGTCATTTAGGTAAACAGGCATTTTTGTAAAATTAACATTTAAATGGTATTACATACAGTACAATACTTATAGTAAAATCTCACGAAAAGGGATTTTGTTAAACTTATTAAAAAAATTTCCTTAGAATTATGTAACAATATTGAATTTTTTCACAAAAACCTAGTTTGTAAAATTAATTTTATTAAATTGTGTAAAGTCATTTTTTTGTATATCGTAATTATTACCGTATAGAAATTATTAATATTTAATAACAATGATAATGTTTACCGTAATTCGTAACTCAGCGAATTTTACTAGTTATATACTAATCATTGACTAGTTTATGTATTATGGCTGTTTTTGAATTATTTAAAAAGCTACACGCTACTCATATGTTTGTAAATCAGTTCATATTTTCTTGCTAATAAAATAATTAATTTGTTTGATACATAAATCATTTTAATATTAATAGCTGTCAACAATATTATAATTGCATTAAATAATTGTTTTATTATTTTAATTTCTCTAATATTGAAAAAAAAAATTATGGAATATTTATAAACTTTGAAGTAATAAATGACGTCAGGATACGAACTGACCTCCCGGAACTTGTATCTCATCTTTGAAATTATAATCAGAGATTTCAGAGTACCACGCGTCCGACACTTCTTCGCCTGAAAGTATAGCTAGGACTGTGAAAAGCCTAAGAGACATACAGAATAGTACTTGGTATAGGGTATGCTAGTATTACATTTTAAATGAACCAAAAAACTTGAATAATTCTCATTACTTTTAAACAAAAATTAGAATAATATATTTTAATTACAAGCAGAAATCAGAAGCGTAATAAAAATCAGACAAGTAAAATTCTAATTTTAACAGCTAACAGTTAGCTAAATTTCTACGAATTAAATAGGTAATCATTGGAATATATCAATATAAATATCATAAATAGTTGGAATATAGTTTATATAACGTTAACATCGGTATACTTTATACTCCTTGAGTAATCTATTTAATATAATATGGTTTATCACAAATTACAACTATAAGAAAAGTCTATTTTCTTTAAAAAAAGTTTTATTGTTTATAATAAATGTTAACACGAACAATACAAGCGAGAGAGGCAAAGAGAGAGACACGAATATGACAAATGAGGAAAAGCCAAATAGACGGGTCAATATAACGCCGAAGTACCCCTGTTCCTACCCCAAAAAAATTGCAAAATATATTTTTTTGTGGTTTTATGTAAGGTTTGGTATAGTCTACAACATACTAAAAGCTGGACACAATTGGAGTATGGGAAAGTGTCCACTTTCGAAGATAATTTTTGTCGGTTTTTAAGTCATTTTCCACACACTACGAAAAAAAATAACTCTGTCAATTTTCTTCATAAATCAATAACGGCAACCATGAATCATACTTAGAAATACAAAGGTTAGAAGAGAATACGGCATGTTCACTTGCTCCAGATGTGTTGGGCTGTGACATGAACATTCTTGATCTGTTCCTGTTATTTTCGGTTCCTATGTCTGCTTTCAGACCGACCACCCTTATTGGAGAAGACACATATATTCTTGTTCTCTTGCTCTACCATGCATAGAAATATAATGCACTCTTCTTTCGTTGGACAAGGTAAAATTACACGTCTATAATATCAATGTCCTCAATCAGGTGCTTGGTTGAAGTAATTTGTAATGAGCTATTGTTTCTTCATGCCTTTACTGGATTCGACTTGATGTCTAGGGTATTCGGAATTGGAAAGAAGTTGAGGTTACAAAAAATTATCAAGAAATAAAAGGCAATGAAAGACTGTTCAAAAGAATTCTCTTAGCCAAAGCAAAGTCAGGATGTTGTGGAAACCAATAGTTGTAAGGCAATGGTAGAATTTTTCAATGCAGATCAGAAGTACTCCCTGGCATCAATCAGATACAATATGCTCTGCACGAAAGTTGCGAGAGTTAAAATGTTCGTCACAACAACTCCTACCAACCGTCTCCGCCTGTGAATTTCATTCCCTGCGGACTTACTACCAGGTTATGGATTGGATGGGCTGTAGTGATGAAATGAATCCATCTGAGTAGGGATGGAAGGTAAAAAGGGACAAACTTGCTCCAGTAATGCCAGACAAAAGCCCTGCTCCAAATGCATTGATTAAAATGTACACTGTTCGGAAGGATGCAATACCATAAGGTGTACCTACAGAAAGCATGGACTACAATGTACCAGTGTATTCGGTTATTTCCAAGATGGCAACTGGGACAATATGACAAATGATCCAGTGATAGAAGATGATGATCCAGTGATAGACGATGAAAATTGACAGAGTTATGGCTTTCTGTAAATGCTCACAATGTTGTCTTTTAAATAATTTAAAATGTTAATTTATAAAAAATGTAATACGTAAATTAATAATAATTGTGGACATACAAATAATTATAGATCAATTATACATTGCAGCGAGGATTAAAATAGTTATATTAAGTATTTTTACTAAGTGGTAGAGCATGTGAATCGTAAAGTATACCGCTATTTAAAATGTGTGACCTAAAACTGAGCTAATACCAGCATGCAGTAACTAAAACTAATAACTAAGTACCAATCACTATATATCTACAGCTACAAACGAGGCAAAGCCAAAATACAAAATAACATACAGTAACTATAACTAAGTATTCAATATCAATCCCTCCAGTTTAGGTGCCACAAGCACACAAAATCACATCCACAGTCCCGAAGTCGCGTCGTACTTCTTGGGCATTGGGTACGACACTGAGATCGGCGAGACGATAAGGGCGCTACATGCGGCGACCCCGTTGGCACCGTCTGACCAGAAGACGGATACGAGGGTGTCTGTGTCAGCTGGCGACTGCTTGCGTCTGCTAGCGGAGTATGAGTTGGCTGTTGAAGTGGCGAATGAAGCAGCGGCTGAGATTGAAGCTGAGGCAGCGGCTGAGGTAGCAGTTGATGCGGTATGAGAGGCGCTTTAGTCAAGGGGTGCAGTCTTGGTGAGACGGGGTGCGAGTTGCTACGGTGTCTGGAGCTGTGTTGTTCCATGGCCAAATATTTCCTCAGAAACTGTCTATTGCGCATGGTGATGCTGCGTGAACCGTGCACCTTGACCGGGTTCTTGTCATGGTCCGCCAATCAACCTCGGCACCCGTTCTGTAAGAGTTTTGGAAGTCTGGAAGAGTTTTCCGTCTGATTTTGAATGTAGTACAAGTTGGTAACGTGAAGAGGGTGGAGGTGGCGGGCGTGCTAATTTAACGAGTCTGCAGAGTGATTAAAGCTCGACTTAAAAGCTCTCTTCTTGGCAGCCAAGGCCTTCAGCCATGGCGGCCGGATATGCGGGTTTGTAAATTTTCCAGAATTGACCCACAAAACTGCGCAAACATTTGATGAGGCAAGCGGCCCCACCTTTAGATGTAGCAGAGGTGGCGGAATAACTCAGTAGCTTGGTTGGTCTCGTTCGGGAGGTGGGCAATCTGGAAATGCCACGATAAGGTGCGTTGCTTCAGCCGGAAGAGGCGTGTGTTGCTGATCTTATCTAGAGTCCGATCGCCAAGGACCTTGACCAGCGGCTTGTGATCAGTTACAACAACCAGGTCTGCGCAGCCTTGTGTGAAGTAGCGCGTCTGCTCAAGATTCCAGGCAACGGCCAAGGTTTCCCCTTTTACTGGTGTATGGCGGTTTTCAGCGGATGATAAAAAACGCGAGCCTGCCAAGGTGATCCTCAAGCCATTTGCACAGAAGCCCGAAAGCGCCACTGAGAAGCTGCAATGATGCTGGAGAAGAAAAATACAAAGCACGGTTGGAGAAATCCAGTCTAAAATAAGTGCGCTTGGGCATATCAAAGATCTCGACGCCGCGCTTAATAGAGTTGATGCTGATCTTGGATTAATTGAATGCTGCATCGAGTTCTGGCGTCCAAACAAACTTCTACGTTTGGCTGAGGTATGGTCTGAAAGTAGCTATAACGTTACGAAGTTGGGCGTAGTTTGCCACCTGTTTCACGAGTCTGAACCAGTTTCTAATGTCCATGGTCGATGCGGGGTTAAAAATAGCTTGATCGCATCGATATACTCGTTCCCATTAAGACGCAGTCGAATGTACAGTTAGGTTGTTGCGGCTCCGGTGTTCACGGCATACACGGTTGTCCTGTTGACCGCACTCTCTTTTTTTAAAATAGTATCAACTCAGTATGGGTTAATGAAAATCAAAATAGAGTTTAATTAAAAGTAATAAAATATACTTACCAGGATATAAAGTACAAGGACCTGCGAATTTATTTGCAATATTTTCTCCCAGTGGTATTGGGTGTGTATCCTTTGAACTATGTTCAAGTGATTTCATATCAGCCATCTGATTGGCCCATTTTTGTGCATTTTCTGCAATGGTGTCTGCGATTTTGATTGGTGGGCAGCCATGTCGTCGTCGCAATCTTATTGGTTAAGAATATTTATAATATTAATGATATTGATATTTAATTTAAACTTCCAAGTATTCCAGTAGAATAAATCACAGTAAATCACCCCCCTCCCTCACCAGTCGTTAAAATACAATATATTTCAGTTGAAATTAATTTTTTAAGTGTTTGGAATTCAATTTCTGATTTTTGGGTAAATATAAATAATTTTAATTAAGCTATATATATATATATATTTAAGTACGTTATTGTGGGCATTATGAAGTTTCATAATTAACATAATAAAAAATTATTAATGTTGCAATAGAAAACGTATTATACAATATAAACATATTTAATAATATATAAAATACAATAGAGACTTATATACATTTTCCGACATATATAGCCACCATATATGACCATCATAACCATTTTAAAAAGGCAATATTCGTATAGTTTGTAAACATACAATCACCCACGATTTCATTGTGTTATACTGTTATGTTTAAAAATATTTCCAGCTTCAAAATGATCTTGTTTGTGACAAGTCAACGGTAGTCTCTTCAAAATATATATATTATAATTGTCTCCTATGTATACGTAAACAACCTTTTCCACACATTCATCCACAGATTCGTTTTTAGAACGGAGTATCGTATACAAAGAATAATGTTAAACATATTTAAAGACAACAATATATATTAGCATGTTTTAATGACACAAAATAGTTCATCTTTAAAAAAATAATGTCTAACCTTTAAAATAAATTTCACACTATTTTAAATAAACATACTTTCCACTTACTGTATAACTGAACGCGTGTGAACAGGTCACATAATTTCCTTTTCGTTTACTAAGATTAATTATGTTAACCAGTTTTTTTATGTCGGTTATGTTTACAAAGGATTATACCTATGATATCTACACTACCACAATGCTACGAGGATACAGCTGACCTATTTTTGTCAATAACTATAAATTATACTTGTTATGTAGATGATGTTTTACTGTTAACCTTTATAAAATGATTTTCAGATCATTATATATTTTGAGATTATATCAATTAATTTAGTTGATAGCATACTTTCGAATTGTTCTTTGAATTTAATTTGTATTTAATTATAATAAATAAATAAAATAAAAGCAATAATAACTGTTTCATTTCGGTTTTAACAGTGCATATAAAAAATGCTGATTAATTATTACAATTATTTAGAATTGTTATATTTTTTAATATCATATACATAGAATACAAACAATAATAAAATATTTTAGAAAAATTGACAAAGTGTGAAGATTTCACCACCAAACATTAAAAACATAGATGTCTAACCTGTCAATAGCTATCGTGATACTATAATACTATTTATGTATTTATTCATTTGTACCAATATCTATTTAATATGTATTTTTCGTGTTACGAACAAGTTGTCGCATTACTTAAGAGCGAATAGACTAAGTCATTAAAAACTGGAACTGGTCAAATTCTAGTAAAAAGTTCAGTTTTTAGTCTGAATTTAAGTCTAATATTTTTATCATATCATATAAATTGAATCAATATTTTTTAATTATTTTTTTATCATTTTCACCAAACTTGTTTATTTAAAAACTTATGACATTTATAATCAAATTTATATTGTCATATTTTGTTATATTGTCAATACAAAATATTTAAATTTCATCGTGGACGTATTTACCTTTTGGACGAGGAAACTTATTAGAAATCTTAGACAAAAGTGGCAAGTGACGATAAATATATAGAACAATGATACTTTCACTTTCTATTTTTTCCAATTTTAAATTTGAAAAATACTTATTTAGTTTTTAATATATTAAATTGTTGATTATACTATTTGATTAGGTTTGATATATGTATTATCTATTTTAAATAGATGTTTAATAAATAGGAATAAAATAAACAAAAATATATAATTAGTTGGTCAATATTTCAAGAATACTTTTTAATTTTTAATTTTGTTTAAAAAAATCTGAATCAGTTTCAGAAGCAATGCAGTTATTATAATTAAAATAGTAACAGTTAATAAATATCGTGGAAAAAGATTTTATAATCTGTAAAAATAACAAAGTAGATTTTAATATATATTGTAGTTACATAACATATTTAACATATTACGCACAAACTTTATTTTAAATATTATATTTTCAATTGAAACGGCAAAATGATATATTAAAACTTTACGGATGGGAAACTTAAAAAAGAAGGCGTAAGTTGACAAATAATATTTTGATAATTTTGTAAATGATATTCTAAAGTATATTGAACGGAATGCATTTCACTATGTATCTTAAATGTCATGCAACGTGTCTAAGTCAATAGTTCTAGTTCATAATTATCAATATGAATAAATAATAAAGTAAAACTGTTATTATATATTATTTTTTTATTCGTTTATTTTTTATAGTTAATAGAGAATTATAAGCGCCTTTTCTTGTATTTTTTCAGAATAATTGTAAATTGATTAATTTGGAATAATTAAGAGGATAATTAAAAATTACGGTTTAAACATTTTTCAAGATTAAGAATATTTCAAATGATTTAAAACATTACCGGCTGGTATAGACAAACGATTAAATATTTCAAATAAGACAATCGCTTACTTATTATGTGCTTCAAGGCATTCAACATTGAAAGACTCATTAACAATTATAACACGCGACATATTTCGACAAATTTACGAGGAATTTGATTGTGTCAAGGTATTAGTTTAATTATATATTGTATAATCACAATTATTCACAATGGCTTTAATATGTCCTTTTGTCCAATGAAGGGTCAACTGTAGATTATTTGTTTACATTGATAGGATTCTCAACAATTAAATTCAACTAATTTTATTTAATCAAACAGTTAGCATTAAATACCAGTTACACGTTATTTATTACAAATTGTGAGAGAGAAATTTCTCACGACTACACCAGACCGACCTTTCAAGTAAAATTTTAAAAACTTCGCTTTAATGAATGTAATAAAGAGACTTGAAACTCAAAAAGAACAGAGTTCATTTCAATATTAATTCATTATAATTTCATTAAAGTCTTTTTTTGTGTATATTGGAGTATTCAGAACCTCACATCAATATACACTTTTTATGTATTTTACATATTTTAATTCAATATAATATTACATCATATAACAACACACTATCAGTATTTATTTATGAACCGCCATTTTTTAATTACTTTTTTATTACTTTTATACTGTATTCTTCTACACAAAAATAAAAAATGAAAAAAATTGACTTTTTCCCAATCGTTTTTTTCTTTTTGTCCGACAACCCTCAATTTTGCATTTACATGTTGCCTAATTAATTTGTTCAACATGTTTTATAAGTTCAGAACAAAACATTCCTATTCTTAAATATGTACACTGATTAGTTTTTTGTATAGTTTATAAAAAAAAGCGATTTGGGGTTGTGAAAGCTCCTTTATATAGAATAAAATATTATACTGAACACATTTAATAAAAATAACAATAAAATAATCTCTGTATACTTGTTTAGTTTGATTACTAGTAGGCCTAGTGTAATTAATACATACATGAAACAAAATTTATTTAAATTTAAGTTCCGGTTTATTTTTATACAGATTTCATAGAGAATGCTCAATTCTTTTGCATTAAAGACGAAACTTCTTTTTAGACAATTTTCTGTGTTCTTTCAACTGTCAAAATATGTATAATAATATAGGCTGTATCGATGAATTTGAGCGCCTGTAAAAAAATAATTTTCCATAAAATGTTTTATTATACCAAAGTA
>JAUZND010003848.1:0-12038 GCA_034780555.1 Coelogynopora nodosa
GCAGGCAACTGCAGGAGCGAGATGATGGGCCTGATCAAGGGGAGCTACGAGGCCAAGGAGGCCGGTTTCAGCCCTGGTGGCGCCACCCTCCACAGCATGATGACTCCCCACGGTCCCGACGCCGCGTGCTACGAGGCTGCCACGGCGGCCTCTCTCAAGCCGGAGCGAGTGGCCGAGGGGACGCTGGCCTTCATGTTCGAGAGCTCTCTGAGCCTGGCAATCACCCACTGGGCCAGCACCACCTGCGACAAGGTTGGGTGAAGAGATCTCTGGAGGATTTTTCCCAAATAATACAGACATATATACATATTTGTCTATCGATTACATTGTTTTGTTGATTCTCGTAGTTTTTTCATCGTGTAGATTAGCAGAACATTATTTCCGACTTAATTAATTATTTTTGTATAATCGTTGGATATATGTATATTTCTTATCTTACTAAATTGTACCTAAGTGAATAATCAAATCATATAGCCACGTATCACTACACAAATGTCTAACTGGATCAAGAGAATACATAAAAAACTGTCACAGTATTAATATAAGTGAAAATCAATAACATATTTATTGATTGAAAATGTATGACGACTATGTATAGATCATAGAGATATAATAGTTATACTATAATATAGATAAACAATTACATATCTATAGTGTAGGTAGGCTACTCTGCACCGCGCGTTCGTCATTGTGCAATATATTGATTTATTTGACAGTTTTTTCCAATAATAAAAAAATAAGATAACGTAAGGGTGAAAACAGTTACTATCCCTGAATGAAATGTCTTTTAAATCTATTATAAAATAGTTATCTTTATTTGTTTCTTAATTGTTAGCAATTCATTAGAGAGTGAGAGAAGACTGGAATATATTCATCTTTTTCCACCATGAAAAACTAAAACTCAAATTTAAGATGTTAAAAATCTTGCTTGTTGTTATAACCGGGGCTTGTTAAATCGATCCGATAGTAGTAATACACATTAACACTATATCCGAGTTCTTGCTATAAGTGAACTTTGTCATTAACTTTCTATATATTAATCAATTATGTTATTTGAATTACAATTTAGTACCGGTATAGTGGTGGTTTCAGTATTTTTGATAGTGGTCAGAACTTTTTCGTTGCTTCATTGAGACCTACGCACCAAAGTAACACAATCATTTAGACATATCAAGGCATGACAATGAACAGATAATAATCAATCATTCATTTAAATTTCACCGAGATATATGAATGATTGAAAATATCTGACAAATTAGCTACGATTTGATTGTTATATTATCATAGTACTAATATTTAAATAGTAGTATGTGTGAAGATAACTAAATTTAGCTGTTTCATTGCGCATTTCACTATCAATTCTCCCTTTTTTCCTCAGGTGGACCCCACATATCATGAATGCTGGAAACCTCTGAAGAAGAAGTTTAAACTTGGCTAAACTTGTGACAGAAGAGGCCTACATTAGTTAGATGTCTTCAACTATTACAGTGTAATATAAATCGATTATTTCGCAATATTTCGTTGCTGATGACACAAACATTATTTTGTAGGTTTTTAAGCTGTATTTTTAGTGTGCTGTGTTTGATTTCCTGTTTTGCATAATAGCTTTATACAAGCAAACATTTTAGAACTATTTATTATTGATATATTTTATAATTATATAAATTGTTTTTTGATTAAATTTTGATTTATAAATAAAATCTGTTTCATTACCTACTGCTTTCTATTCCTTTTATAGTCGTGGTTACCCTAGACTGAAACACTAGGGGTCTGGGGTCACATTGACCAATACCGGGATGTGATCCTTAATGATGTACAGAGGCTCATTTTCATATATTTAGGCGTAATATAATGAACAAACTTCCTGAAGTAACACATATGACTCAAAATGGCAAAAAACAGTGTTTTTTCTGTATCAAATATATTTAAAGCTTTTAGGCCGAAACATTCAATGAAAACTTATATATCCTTGCACGCGTTTTGGTAGCTACGTTTTTGGCTTTTTCTGATAATAATTACGTCGTATGAAAAATAAAGGCTAAAGGGTGACTTTTCACATATGCTCATATTGTCCCTAAATTTTAAGATCTTCAAGGATTTAATTTGAGAACAGTCCTACATTAGGAATCGCAGTGTACAAAGTGAAAGTGAATATTTGTTTGCATTTTCTGTTAAATACCAGAGAATCAGGATGACGATCCCTTCCACTAGTTAAATGTTTTCACCAAAATTCTGTTCACATAATAGATTAAACTGTTCGAATCACTCCAAACTGTGGAAAGTGAATTTTACAATTGACCATTTATACTGTAGTTAATTGCGATTATTTTTTCTATACGATAGAATTTTATACTAATTTAAGTGAACAACTTAATATTTGTATTTTATAAATAGATGTAACACGTTGCATTTACGATCGCATACATTATAAGGAAAATTCAGAATGGATTTTAACTGTTTATATTACCTAGTACCCGCAAAGGTTCCAATATTGGAACATAACTTTAAAATGTAATTTCAAAGCTCTAATCTCTATATGACACAGTACAAGTATTATAAATGATGTATTTTGTAAATGCATGATATACCTTTATCTTAAAATTGAAGAAAAATGTATATATATAGCTCAAACTTTCATATCAATATTGCCGTTTTAATTATTAGTTAAATAACTTATTTACATCTTGAATGTCACCAAATGAAACGTACGCGGCTTGTAACATTGCAAGAAGCAGTTGAGAAGATTATGAAATCATGATAAATTAAAAGTATTTGTATAATACAGCCTGACGAGACCGGGATATCACCGTTGAAGAGAATGTCGTATAAATATACATTAAAAATAGGATTTTGAAATATTACTGTATTGTAAAATTTCATTATAGAAAATTATATTTAACTGAGATCATTAATAAAAGAATTTTTACAAGGTTTATTAAAATATTCCATAAAATGAACTAAATTTGCCCATTTTTTAAATTTAAAACCAGTTGGTGATAAAGTCTAAAATATTAAATTTTTCTCTTTTTATGTTATTTTGCTTTTAAATATACCAATTTCTAAAATATTTAGCTCCAAATCTCTTTCTATTATGTGATCTGATTGTCAAAAATTAATAAGAGTTCCATTATCATGTATGTCATCTAACTTTTCAACATTTATATATTTTTTAAATTTTATCTCTATGTCCATTAATAATATGCTTAGTCAATTTTTTGTTTCTCCAATGTACCATAAATTGCAAATTTTACAATGCAATCCATATATAGCATTTTCAGAATTACATAAACCTCCTTTTATTGTTGTGTATGTTTTTATGTATATTAATTTTGTAATTTACATTTTCAATTAATTGATGGCAACATTTTCAATTTTTTATGCCGCATTTATATACTTGATTAGGAAATAATTTACTAGAAGATCCAGAGTGTATTAAACTGTATTTTAAATTAGGTAGTCTTTTGAAAGTCATTATTGGTGGCTCTAAACATTGTTATAAAGTCTTTCATTTGATGTAAGTATGTTAACATTTTAAGTAGAATTTTACCTAAATAATGGAGTTGAGAATGATTCTGTATTCGACACAAGGAATTCAGGATGCTGGTATTCTATTTTTATAAGACAACGTGGCCTAACGATCAATATTCGATACTGTATTTAAGGTATAAATGGGCATCGGTTGGTTTGGTAAATAAATCTCTTTTTATAATTCCATCCTTTGTAATAGTAATGCTGGTGTCTATAAAAAAGATACACTGTTGCAATATTTGAAAGTAAATTGTAAATTAGTTTGTATTTTTTAATTGCGCCGAAATTTTGCATGGCATTTTTTCAAAAGTATTTTAATTTGCATCTCCATGAGGCCAAAGAAATGTGATGTCGTCTAGGAATCTTAACCAAAATGTTGGTTTTAAATTTGTTTCAATTTAAAATTTGGCCTCGGTACTTTCTAAAATATAATTTAAATTACATGTATTGCCAATTATTTTTTTAAATAAATTAAGTTTTTGATTGAACTAAAAAATGTGTGACCCTGATGTTTTTACTCAGTGGATAACATATTTTTATCTAATTAAAAAATATAACAAATATAATTTTTAATATTTTTACATACCAAAAAATTGTGTTATTATTGATCCATTTTATACCCCCTAGGTTTTCATACTTGCCAATGGTATTAGGAGCTGAAACTTGCGACATCAATAGCAAAAAAAACTTTATTGTAAATTACATTCATTTAACTTCAATAATAAAATTATTTATTAAAATAACCAGAAATTTAAAATAATATTCAAATAGCATTTATACTACTTATATACTATATGTATAAATAGTATAATTATAAAAATATACTAAAAAAATATAGATCTTGTGATTTAGAATCAGATGCAAAAGGAATCAAGTAAATTGGTTGCATTGAACAAAATTTACAGCATTTATTTGTCAATATATAGCATATATGGTTATTTTCCTATAGTTTTCTTGACTGGAGTTTATGACGTAATCAGGTGATAAGGATGATACCAATAGATTAATTTTTTTGAAAATAAAAATCGCTCGACAAGTATTTACATAGGAGGTATCTGTATACCAATTTTCAGCTTAATCGGATGATAGGAAGTTTGGTTTTCCATGGGGCCGCGTAACCCCCCCGCCACGTAGCAAACCCTAAAAAGTATGTCCATTTACGAAGGGTTCATGTATTTAATTTTGTGCACTAAATCTGTTGTGTCTTTATAGAAAGAAGGTGTATTTTGAACAAGTTATTTTAGATGATAATCTACAACAATTTTTTTTTTCATAACAACTACCACAACCAGATACTATAGGTCTAAAAGATGGTAAATTATCAGAAGGCACAGATATGTATAAATTGCTTCAACTACGGCATTGTTGTCACGTATATTTAAGTAATTTAATGTTTTTTCAATAAAGATAGGATTAGCATCTGTTTCTAATTCCTTAACAGAGTGTTTCATTAAATACCGTTTGGAGAATAGACGCTTAATATAGTCAGTCACTGATGAGAATCCGAAGGTTATATGCTCCGATAAACGAGATTTCTTTAAAAGGTCATATGAAATGAATTATATTTTGAAACGAGGTTTCTTCAATAATGTCATAGACAAAGTATTGAATCAGCATTGAATATTGATCGAGAGGCCATATTGTCTTATAAAAATAAAACACCAACGTCCATAATCCCTTGTGTCACACAGTATCATTCTTAACTCCGTTCTTTTTAAGTAAAATAATCCGTAAACATTTATATGCATATATACTGATATCAAATGAAAGACTTAAAAATTAATTTCAGAACCTCCAATACTGACTTTCAAAAGACTACCTAATTTAAAAGAAAGTTTAATACACTCTGGCTCCCCTATTAAATTATTTCCTAATCAAGTATATAAATGCGGCATAAAAAATTGTAAATGTTGCCATCAATTAATTGAAAATGTAAATTAAAAAATTAATGAAAAAACACACAACAATAAAAGGAGGTTCATGTAATTCTGAAAATGCTATATATGGATTGTATTGTAAAAATTGCAATCTATGGTACTTTGGAGAAATAAAAAATTGACTAAGCATATTATTAAACGGACATAGAGATACAATTAAAAATCGTGAAAAATTAAAAGACATACTTGATAAGGGAGCTCGCATTCATTTTGGACAATCGGATCATATAGTAGAAAGAGATTTGAAGCTATACATTTCAGAAAGTGGTAGATTTAAAAGCAAAATAACACGTGGAGAAAGATAGGATTGTTATATTTTAAAGTATAAGACTTTATCCATAAACTGGTTCATTTTATTTTATTTTATTAATTATTCATATTAATTTCGTTCATTTTATGAAAAATTTTAATTCACCCATGTAAAATTCTTTATCATTGATCTCAGTTAAATGAATTTTGCTATAATCCATTTTCCCAATATAGTAATATTTAAAAAACATATTTTAAATGTACATATATTTGAAAAAAGTATAGCTTTTCATAATTGTATTTTATTGTAAATTTTATGTCTTGAGAAAGAGAAATATATTCCTGAAAGGTCGTTCACTTTAAAACCTGTTTTCTATTTTTAATAAATCGCATCCACAAGTTTACTTCGTTTAACCAATTATTGCACATTTTTATAGATTATATTAATATACCGATGCAAATGTTTAAATATTTAAAAATTCTTTTATATGTAAGATAGGTATAGGTTAACGCCTATATATATATATATATATATATATAGTTCGACGCTAATAATGTTCGCGCTGAATCAAGATGGAAGAAGTCCGATGAATTCCATCATAAATTGCCACAAAATCTAAAAAGACAAGTAAATCATACCAATCTGGAGCGTTTTTTCAATTACATTTCACTCTCGCGGAATATATTGAAAGTGTGGCGAATTATTGTAATGTCCTATGCTCATCAGAATGTTGGTTTTAATTTCACAATCGTAAATGGGATCCGTCGAGAAAGCTTCTGATCATGTGAGGCATACCGTTTTTGTTATAAAAAAATAGCTGAATACGTAGTAATTGCTCGTCTTATAGTTTCTACGCCATTAAATTTAATCTGCATGGTATCCCCTAGCTACAGTATGACTGATTAAACATGTTCTGATGCATTGTAATGCAGGACAACTTCGAATTGTTCGGTCAGCTATAATTAGGTGTTCATAATTGAAATTCTCAACCCTTCTCGGTCGATTTTAACCTTCTATGTATAGCATGACCCACATGCTGCACGTCAATTTTATTAATGGTTTTGAGTCTTATTGTTTTGAGAGACGGATATTTGGTGAGTCTTGATCAACTGCGGTGTAGTTCAACGCACGATATGATTTTTTGGAGGCAGAATTTACTTGTCTTACCAATTTGAATGACCAAAATAAAAACCGCTTATTTGGGATCAATGGCTTTGTTGCCTCGCCTCGCATGCAACAGGAAAAATTGAACAAGGCATGGCAACAATCATGAGACAATGGTGGATGGGAGTGGGGGATATGATAAAGATATCAAGAACAACTAGACAAATAACGTATTTGGTGTGAAGCAAAAATTTTATAAACACATACAAGACGTGGAGAAGGTAGTGCAGTTTTTGACAACTATTGACGGCGGAGTTCCAGACGTCCCAGGTCGCGACTGTCCAAGACTTATGGCGTTAACCAGTGGATTCCAATCGACTGTCATCCCCTCTGTACCAACAGGGGGAGCTTGATGGTGACAGTGACTCAGACAATGCGGTAGAATCAACTCAACAGCCAACGACTGAAAGTAGAACAGGAGAAACGTTATCAAGCAGCAAATTTTGTGGTACACCAGCAGCTGAAAAATTCTACGGGCTGTGGCCGGGACAAAAACTGACTCAGCCCGGTTGATTCATCGCTGTCGCTGGAGAATGAGCGACGGACCAGACTAACGAATTCGAGCGAAACTTTGAAAACATTTTAAACGATGAGCACAAGCGGGTACAGGAGGAGCGTAGAGTAAATATAAGAGTGCTCAATTTGCAGGATAAAATTCTGTACAGAATATTGCAGGATGCGCAGACCGGGTACGATATTAGAATATGTAAACTTATAAAAATATGATATCTTTTTTATTATTATGTTTATATTTACTCTATTTAATATTACCTAAAATGTGTATAGAAGCAACGGTTTTGTAATAAACTTTGTTCATAAAACGACACCTATTTTTACGTTTATTGATAATATATAAATTAAATGAATGTATATATATGATTAACTTATTGAACAAGAAAATGTCATTATCATATAATTAGAATTTCACATATTCTCATATTATATGAGTTAGTGCAAAGTGGAGTTTTGAAAATAAAACTTACAAGTCCTACTTCACTTACACTTACGTGAATTTTTAGAATTTTCAAACAAATTTAAAATATACTTAAATTGAAAGGAAAAATAACACCGTAGCATTGTTTTTGGCCACACAATACAAACATTTAATTATATTTGAAGTAATGTTTTGTATTAGTCGGTTTTAATAATACTATTATGCATGATGTGATCATAAGATTATTTATTTTTTGCAAAACATGCTAAATTAATAGAAGTCAAATTTATTTGATAATCATCCCAGTACAGTATGTATACATTTATGGCCTTTTTGTTTAAAATGAGAACATTTTTAGTATAATAAGTAACTTTATAATATTGTAAAGACGCACTACTCCAAACAGTAATATCATAAATAAATTATTATCCTAAAAAGCAAACTTTCTTATAATCTATAGTGAAAATTAACATTTCAGATTAAGTCTTCACTAATGTATTATAATATGACATTTTATCTATAAGGTTTCATTAATTTTTCATATCCTTTATAAAATACAGCTTCACAATATATATTATTTTGTTTGAACGAAAAAAAAATCATTTTCTTATTAGCTCTGCAGTAGCTGTGTATGTTGAAATGAATATCATTTCATTTAATTTTTTTTCTAAAACTGGTCAGTTTTGTCTAGAAACACAATATTATTGATAAAGATAATTACTTTGAAGTGTTTATTTAAAGCTAACTCGATTGTTTATTTGATCCTCTACAAGAAATCAATTACCCATCAAATAATCATAACAAGTATTGTTTTAATGACGGCAATTTATTTTAATTTTTTAAGTAGTTGATTCTTTCAAAATCAGTATAGACCAGCGAACGAGTTAACTTGTTTTCAAATTAGATATAATTTAGTTTAAAACTTATTGATAATCTACATACTAAAGTAATACACATTATTTTTCTATTTACTCATTCATTTATTGTTGTTATTTATAATGTAAATAATATTAGTCAACATTATCTTCATATACTTACACTTATTTGTTTAATCCTGATTCACAATATTTCTTTTGCTAATCCAACATCCTTTTGAATATTGGAGAATTAAACTAATAAAATAGTGTAGCTGCTTATTATTCACGCATAATCAGTGTTAGTGGACCCTAAAATATTTATTATTCACCTATAATCAGTTTAGGTGAACCTAAAGATGCTTATTATTCACGTATAATCAGTGTTAGTGGACCCAAATATGCTTATTATTCACGTATAATCAATGTTAGTGGACCCTAAGATGCTTATTATTCACGTATAATCAATGTTAGTGGACCCTAATATGCATATTATTCACGTATAATCAGTGTTAGTGGACCCTAAGATGCTTATTATTTACATATAGTCAGTTTAGGTGGACCCTAAGATGCTTATTATTCACATATAATCAATGTTAGTGGACCCTAATATGCTTATTACTCACGTATAATCAGTGTTACTGGACCCTAAGATGCTTATTATTCACACATAATCAGTGTTAGTGGACCCTAAAATGGTTATTATGTACGTATAATCAGTGTTAGTGGACCTTAATATGCTTATTATTCACGTATAATCAGTTTAGGTAGACCCTAAGATGCAATTGGGCGCTATTTTTTATCGATAAGATTAAAAAGGGTGGCATAGTCAATATTACTAATTTATTTTGACCTTAAAATAATTTTTGAATTTTAAATATTAAAAAAATTATCATATAATATACAATATATTATTATATTTAATTAAAATTTTGATTTATGTGGATTTAATATAAGTGGAACATCAATTTTAAAATTTAGAGAACATTATTTTAAATGATAATATTATTAAGGCCTTACCTATCGACATAGGTTACAGGTAGAGACGCTAGTTGTGTAGTAAGAATTTGAGAAACATTATCACAAAGTAATTTAATATATCCGGAACAGACTTGATTTGGGAAGTTTTTATATTTATAATACTTGATTACTGCTTAATATCAAGTTTGGTTAAATATGTCATTGTTTAATGGTTGTATTTCGTCGAGTACTCAAACCAAGCGTAACAATTTCCCTTAATTTATATAAAAGACTTCAGATAACAAAACTTTTCCTGACGAAAACTGAAGAGTCAACCAATAAGTTAACGTTGATAACGCAATACATCTAAGGAACTTGCGGCGCACATGTATCCTAGGGGAGGAGGAGGAGAATACTGTAAAGAGCACTTTTGAAAAATAATATCCCATAAGTGGCATAATATACGTTATTGAATATGCTACAATTTTTGAAAAATGATTCCGTAGAGCAAATATTCTAAAGTAGAGAATAAAGCATTATATATTATAGTTGTGGTTCAGTAAAAAATACTAAATCATAACTTTGCTGTCGAATTAAGAAGAATACAATTAATAAACGGACTCTAGACTATGCGACTGTTTATTGATATTGGTCTCGTGTGATGTGATTCCTCCATCCTTTGTCTTTGCATGCGGATGGCCCGGTGACTAAACTTCCAATGCAAGTCCCCTCATCTAGTACTGTACACAACATCACGATCCATATCAGGTCGACTACATCCTTCTCATTTATCATTTTAAAGAATCGAGGTTTCAAAAATCTAGTAATTTGGAAATTTTATCACGAAATCTATAGATAAAGTGATAAAAGTTGACAAAATGCTACCGTGAATTAATTAATATATTTTTATATTATATAAAGATACGTATACGTTATATTATATTATACAGATATGTACAGATATACAAATATAGACATACGGACAAAAGAAGCGGAGAGACTGACATAAATACTGACCCGACACAGAAACAGACATTGTGTATATTATCTGCGAGTTAAACATTCACTCCTCTACATGATTTTTGAAAATCTGATCTGGTTCCTGATGACATGTATTGAATAACATCTAAAGGAAAGGTTTTGTCGAGTTGCACTTTGTATATATTTTTAATCCACACTTTGTGTTGAGAGTAAATGTAGAAAATTAAATATACTGCGGATTTCTTAATGCACATAAAGCACTTAACCCTAAAAAAACTTTTAAAAAACGTTTTGCGTCTGTCAAACTGTTTTAAAAATAAAGCCAGTTATTATCTTATCTTAGCAATTGTTTATTCAATGGCGATTTCTATTTTATAGTTATTCCTAATTTTTCTAAGTGCGACAGCACCATACAGTTGGGCATTTGATCATGTTATTGATACCATTTTCTAAAAATGCATATGTTAGTAATGCTTAATTATGTACTCCACTATGCGTATTGAGAAAATACTACTGAACAAATAAAAAAAGCTATATAGAGCCTCATCAGAATACAAATGTTTGATCTGTTTAATAGGACATCAACAGATACACTATATAGGTATCTAGCCAACATTGAGATTCACATTAGAATTTGTCTTAATACACATTCGCTTTTGATTGAGAAAGATATGTCGTATCACACATGGGATTACGAATTTTAATGAAACAAATCTGCGTAATTCCAGATAATTCAAAAAATGAAACTGGGGGGGAAGCATCTTAAGTATTTCATTTACGTGACTGGGTAATACAAAAACTAATTTAATTAAATTGCAAATTGCATGGTACACTAAAAAAACAAATATATATTGTAATAAAAAATAACTAAAGTATAATATGATTATATAACATAATCGATTCTTTCCCTGTCATTTTCATTTTCATATTTAAATAATAATGGTGTGTAAAGTAATATCTCTTCTAATGAATATTAACAAGGAAATAAATAAACAAATACAAATTTAAAAAAAAGGTATATATTTATTTGTATATGATTGCAAATACAATCATTAAGTATAACGTTACTATTTATAAACAATGTGTTTCCACCTGAAACATTTGAAAATTTCTTTATCACGTACGCATTAATAGAATTAAAATTCATAATTCAGCTAGCATCACCTATCATAATATCATATGAATATTATACTATAATATAATGTATTAATTTAATAACAAAAAATTAAATAGATATTTTTTTTATATTTCAAATAGAAACGTTTGAATTGATATTGTCATTTTTGTAAATCACTTTTTAATTTACAGCTAATTTTATATATTGTGGACGGCGACAGAGACAACATTTTGATAGAATAGTATATTACGCCACGCGAATTGATTGTTTTTACTCACGCTAATTTATTTTTGCTCACGCGGCCGAAGGCCAA
>JAUZND010003849.1:0-10744 GCA_034780555.1 Coelogynopora nodosa
AAAGGTGTACAGGGTATAAAAACCTAGTTTCGATTACTAAGACTTGTGTTCTCAATTCATATTATATTAGCTATCTTAGTTCAATCTGTTTGATAGACATTACACATTGAATAGTACAAAAACTTATCTTAACATATAAAAATAAGCATAGGGATATTAAAGCATTTAATTTGTTAACAAATGCTGTGTATATGATATAGTATAAGTGTATTTTCCTAAATATATTTTGTCTATTGTAAATTGAATAAAATATATCAAATCATAATAATAATACAAATGTATTTGTATAAGTCGTAAGAACACAAAACCTTTAACATCTGAAAAGAAAGAATTAACAATACAATACAATGAAGCGTTCGATGGAAATATGTAAGTCATTTAGTAGCAATACAAACAAATATTTTAAAATTAATTTAAGTAGAATGATTTAAATATGTATAATTATACAATTTATAACAAAATAACGTAAATTATTACATAAATTAATAATAAATAATAATATTTTTTGTTACAGTTCATGAATAGTTATTCATGTCCTGGGAAAGAATTTGATGCACAAAATGACATACATATACATGTTCCCAATTAGCATTCTTATCCACATTATTATTGTCATACGAAACATATTTAATTTGTGATTAACTTCGCATGTCAAGGTAATGTATATCCATTTGTTTGTTGTCGATATATTAACCTCTACACATGTTTCAATACTACATTGTATTTTAAATTTTGCCAATTGTGTGATTTTTATAGTTTAATATATTAAATTAAAGCATTTTTCACTATTAAACGAAAGCTCGTAAATGTTACTATGGTGATCAATCAATAACATGATATATTGCGTTATTTTGTATTATACTATTGTATGTAGTATACAATGTCTTAATTAAATGAAATATTTCTACTAACACGACTGTTTATAGCCATATTTAATAGTTTTAAAATGCAAAACGTTTTATATGTAATAATATAAATAATAATAAATTTATATATTATATAGCACTTCAAATCATAGAATGATGTCAGAAGTGCTTCACAAAGGAGTAACAGAAAAAAGGTGACAAAAAAGTTTAAAATAAAAAAGTTTTAAGATGGCGTTTAAAAGAGGAAAAATAAAAAATAGAGCGTAAATCGACTGGCAGATGCTGCTACGGAAAATGCACGATCACCGGTTCTGCGGGTCCTGGCAATGGTAGCATACAGTACGGGAGCCACTGCTTGACGAGTAACTCGAATGGTTGGACAAATGTGTATGATATTTCGCAGATATGCAGGTGCGGTTCCATATATAATCCGATGAGCGAATATCATTATTTTGAAAACAATGCATTTGTCAACTTGTAACCAGTGTAGAGACTTGAGAATTGGAGACGTCGGGGATCTCCACTGCGATTTAGTGATCATGCGTGCAACTGCATTCTGTAAGTGCTGTAATTAATGACACGTTTTGCAAGTTAATGTAGAGTGCATTGCAGTTGTCCAGACGCGATGTAATAAAAGCATGAACAAGAGTTTTGACGGCATCATTTGGGAGAAGACGTGATACACTACGTATTAGCTTTAACCAAAAATAACAAGCTTTGCAAACAGATGAGATGTGCGATCGAAAGGATAACTGCTGATCAAACAAGACACCAAGATTACGGGCTTCACTGGTTGGTGTCAAGGTGATACCATTCAGTCGGAGAGATATGGGTATCGACATCGATATTCTTCACAACTACCCGAAGTCGGCTTCTCGATTTCGACGTGTACCGTCGACACAGCCCAAAACACCTAAAAATGAAGTGTAAACTGTATTAATGTTTGTCAATATTCTAATTAAATTTCATCTGTTTATTTTACTATGCAAATCTGTAATTTTTAAATCGCTTTTATTTGTTAATGTTTTATTACTAATGATTTATTTTTATTTCAGAATCCGATGTTGACAATTCATCGACAGTTCCTGCTGCAGAGTTGCACAAGAATAAAATGAGTTATTTGCTAAAGGAACACGAGAAAAAAAGGAAAATTTATTAAAGTGAATTACAGACTAAAGAAATGGAGAAAATACATCGTCAACTAGAACACGAAAGCGCAATAAGAAATTTAGACGTTCTGTATAATCGCTATGATACAAATTTAGACTGAATTTATTTTACTGTTTATAATATTAATTCTGTTACGAACGAAAGTTGAATTTTATTTTATTTTCTACACCATTTAGAGGACAGATGTTTTTATGACATATCATTTTTAAGGTGATTGTTTAAAAAATGTTAAAAACAAAAAAATAATTGAACTTACCAAGAAAGTTTGCAATTTCATGAAATTTTTGTTTGACATTATTCTATTCATATCTTAGGAATAAAATATATTGGTGTCTCTCACCACGCAGAATTTGACATAAGCGGTGAATAATTCTTGATACAGATGCCTTACTAATGTTAAAAATATCCCCTGTTTCACGCATAAATGTTCCATCTGCTAAGAATCGTAAAGTAACAATCATTTGGATCGTTGCAGATACAGGAAACCACCGATTATTCTCATGATCCAGACTGTTTACAAGACGCACTAGTGCATCTTATGTAGTCGAAAACAGTCTCGGAAATCATAATCGTTGAAATAATTTAATGGATCCAAACGATCATATAAAGGTATTCTGATAATGTTAACCTGATATTCGTTGTATTCAATGTAATCTATTTAGTTGCAAAATGAACTATATCCGTTATTTCTCAGTTAAACCTACTATCTGTAAGGAATACTTTTTTTACATTCGTCTATTGTTAAACTTAAATAAATATTTTATTCTCCAGTCTTCTTCGATATAGCTATTCCGGCTCTCTGAAACGCCCTGATAATGTAGTGTCTGCTTAAATGCACTCTAAAAGTGTCATGGTATGAGTAGGAATAACCTCTTTTGGAATGATAGGGCCTTTTTTCCCCTGAAGGAACAGTTACCGGGGCATCCTACTTACAACATTTGAAAGAGCACGTGTATCCAATATTTCAAAATCACGTTGATATGAACATAATTTATTTTCAACAGGATGGAACTCCACCTCACTACAAGTTGGAGGTGAGGGAGTGGCTTAACGAACATTTCTCTTGGATAGTCTGTCGCGGGCCTTTGGAGTGGCCTGCAAGAAGACCAGATCTAACGCAAATGGACTTCTTTGATTGGGGCTATATTTGAGAAAAAGTTTTTGCTATTAGTCCAACCTCACTTGAATAGCTGAGACAGTCAATTGAGTTGGAATTTAGTTAGATACCAGCTGAACTCACCTGAAAGGTGTGCCTTTCAGTATCATAACGACTTCAAGAATGTGTTGACAATGCTGGAGGTCATTTTGAACATTTACGGGGATTTTTAGTTTTTGGAAAATAATTGACAAATATTACTAATACAACTGTCAAGTTTTAGTACAAAAACTAACACTTTTATCACTTTTATTTCGGTAAAAAATGTACTAGGTCATTTTTTTAAAGTACTTAATAATCTACATCTATGAAACATACAAATTATTTATTCATTAGATATCGCGGACAAACTATGCCATGTAATGCATCATTATTGTATTGTAGTCGACTTTATAAAATATGTATTACTAATGGTAATGCCTAACCTTGTTTTTGTCCGGACAGCTCGTATGGCCGTGGAACTTCGTGAGCGCAAACTGGAAGTCGACGATCTCTACGCTGCTCGTGACAATCTCACCCGCGAGGTCAAGGAGTGCAGACAGGAGGTACGGTGGCTGGTGTCTTCATTATATTTAGCTATTTTATCTATTATATTTTGTCTTACTTGTAGTTCTTATATAGTTAGTGGGACAAACGTAACTTTTTGTTTTCCATAAAAATAACGTAAAATTCCGCTACGAATTACTCATTTTAATTATGTCTATTTAATGTTGGAAAATACGTTTGACTAAATCCAATTAGTGTTTTTCATTATTTAACCAAATGTTTTATAAATAAAAATAATAACTACGATGACGTAGGCCTACTTAAAAATTTTAAAAGAGAATTTGTTACAATCACAATTAATTTATTGTGAAATCGCTTGTTTTTAAAAATGTTATCAGTTACATTTAGACATGTTCATCGAGGTATTATTTTCAGAGTTTTCACAGACTCTCAAAAACTTATAAATATATCAGAAACACTACGAAGTGCTCACGAAAAATATCGTAAAAACTAACTCACGAAAATCAAAGTAAATTAAATATTAATTATCAAAACTCTGTGAAATAGATAAATTATAAAAAATTATTTTAAATTTTTTATTTTACTAATAAATTCACAACTTAACAGCGTTTGTTATCAATGTGTTGAATACTTCCACTGTTTTTAATCCTATATTCATGTAATCTATCATAATATATTTACTTCAAAATATAAGTTATGTTGCATAAACCTCAGCTGAGTTGCATTCAACATTATTGTCTTCAGATCAACCACCTCTGTCACGAGATGCAAAACGTGAAACTCAGGAAACCCGGGAACCAATCCTGCCTGGAAAAAAAGGTTCAAGATCTCACCGAAAAGTTGAACTGTAAGCAAGCTTACTGTCACGATTTAATTGAATTATATTCGTTTGTTATTATCTATGTTCAGTTTGAAATAGTTTGTGTTGGTGTACGAACAATTCTCACATCTTAAAAGTATCTCCAAACTTTTTTTCTAATGTTATTTTCCATAGTAAATATGTCTATATTTTGTACATCCTGTGGATTTCAAAGGTATAACATAATTTATTCGTTGTTCAGAAACTGTATTACAACAATATTCAACACTTCCGTTACAGATTGAGATCACTACAAGCGAACAAGGTGGCAACAGGCCTGTCTACTCTTGATTATATATGTGTGTGTTGTTTATCTTTTGCATATACATGTTTTCGACGATTTCTTCACTCCTATAACCACTTTATATATATGGCTAGTGTATACATTATGTACAAATTGTATTTAGCTCGTGAATATTGTGTAACATTGGCATGCATAACAATTATTTATTTATACTATAATATTGGTTCTCTTTTAATGTCAGTTTCGCTTGAAGAACGTATTTTAGTGCAAGTTAAGTTTATTCAGTTATTCATTTTCAAATAAAAATAAATAAATTGTGTTAATTTTCTCCAAATATTCTGATCTCATATTATTCGTATAGTTAGTTTGTATTATTGCATTTCACATACTGTTGAAGAATCGTCATCTCGAAAAATAAAAATTATAAAATAAAATAAAAATTTATATAATATTTACTCCCTATATATATCTATGCATGTTTCATTCATTTTAATACAGCATTATTGTGGTTATAATTACTTTTCTTAATAATGCTATGGTATTTAATTTTTTTTAATTTGCATGTTGCACTGCCTTATGATTATAAAAGTCGTATATAAACTGTTGAAAACAATCTTATTACATTATAATTTATTTTATTTTGGTAATTTCATAAATTGGTTAATTAATTTTAAAAAATCAATAAGTGGTAAGACCCCAAATCATAATGATAGTCTATTTTATTGTATGCTAATGTGTTACACTAGATTTTCACAAAAACGAAGGCCTCGCCAATGCTGAGCTAGCACTGCAGAGTAAGAGGAAACAAACACCGAACTGTTGAATTAAGACCTGTTTCCTTGTTCTGTGCGGATGTTAGTTTTATGTTCTTATTATATTCTAATTGTGATATGCACATTTGCTTTCTCATCTACCGTTGATTGATATATATTATTATCATTGTGCCATTTATTGTGATTAATAGTTTGATAATATATTTGATTATAGAACAATTAATAGTACACTACAAGTATATTTCTAGAAGATTTGCTTAGTATGTAGTACATGTTTTTATTAAACGAATTATAATTATTTTCAGTGAAATAATTCGTTTCATTTTCGAAATTTATTTAATTTTTAAACTCTTTTTTTTAATAAGCACCTAAGAATACAAATTTAAAATGAAAGTACAGTTTAATACATCAATAATTTTATGCTACTCAATTTATTTGAAAGTAGAACAGCAAGTTGATGACAACATATTATATAAAAAGATATCACCAATTTCTACACCGGTGAATTTTAATTATGAAAGTTAAACAATAGCTTAGTGAGGTAGTGTTTCATACTATTTCATCTTTGTCGGTATAAATTTCATTGCAGTGGCTCGGCAGGATTTGCGACAAGCGCAGGAGACCCTCAAGACAAAAGCCTCTCCGGATAAGAAAGGTATTGGTGTAAATTCACTATGTAAGGTATATAATAATTCAATACAAAATTTGACAATTAAATTATATAAATTATATATTACATATATTTATATTTAATATAAAGTGAATTAAAATTATATTATCTTAAAAAATACAGAAAGTTGAAATAAACATTTATATTTATTTTTCCACTTTCATTAAGTTATAAAGGAGAATAGAATAATAAGAATTTTTTGGGGGATTTTTGTTCTAAAACAATTAAAGGTAACCATAGATTCACATTAATAGAATAACTAGTTCTAATATTTAATGTCTATTCATATTCAAATATATGATATTTTCGAATATCATTTCCTTAAAAATTGCTAAATTTAAAGATTTTGTTTTCAGGGCACTTAAAACGCCTTGATCTTAAGTCTCAATGAAATCTGGTAATCGTCATATTATTAAAGCTTGACACTTGACCCCCCCCCCCCCCCTTTAGGTCGCGCGCCTCTGCAGGGTAGACAGCCACTACCAGCGGGGGGAACCACAACAGCACAGAAGGACCCGAGCTCATGCATCCTGCGGCTGGAGGATGAGGTGGCCTATCTGGAAAGGGAGCGGGACCGACTCATGCAAGAGAACGCCCGTTTGTGCATGCTCATGCAGAAGATGTGCGCGCAGAATGAGAAGCTTTCCGAGGTGTGTGTGTGTGGGGTGAGGAGGGGGCGTCGATGCAGAGTCGTTCTAAATACTGGTATTCTCTGTCAATTTTTTAAATCATGGCGCGGTTTTTTTCAAATGATTTCTAAATATTTCATTACTTTTCTAACCAGATACTTAGTTTACTGTCTACTTAGTGACAACGATACGATAGTTTTCATTGATTTGGTGGGGGAAAACTTTTTTACAACAAAATAATGTAATTTCCGTAGCATAACTTTGAAGTAAATAAATATATATACTGACTGAACCCAAATTATATTTTAAAAAATTGAAAAGTAAAGAAATAGTAATAATTAATACCTTAATTTTGTTTTGAAAACACCCTATGCATAGGCGAAACAAATTTAATGTGAGGTTATAGATAACGTGTAGAAGATTATAATAACTCACTGAGTACACATTTTTAAAAGGTGCTCCTCAATGTATGTCTGTAATAATCTGTGTAACTTTCTTAATGCACCCTGTCCTGCCCGATAGGAGTTCGAGTACTACCTGACCCGGAACCAGGAGCTACGGGACAAACTCCTCCAATCAGATGCGGAGAACGAGCGACTAGTGGACCAGCTGGGCTCCATGCAGCGGCACATGGAGACACTGAATGATGAAGTGGAGCACAAGAATAGGCAGCAACTGCAGTTGGGGCGGCAGATGCCTGAGAGGGGAGGCATATCAAGTACGTCTTCAGCTGTACAGTGCTCAGTGTGTGCATTGTGCATTTAACTAGCTGGTATGGGTTAAAGTTGAGTTCTATGATTTGAATATATATATGCGAATGCATAAAAGTGTACATTGTTCTGATCATTGAAATACGATAATCAGTTAATTTAGTTTGCCATTATATATCAATTTGTCGAACTATAATAAAAGAACTAATGATATTTTGGTGAATTAATATCTTTTCATTTATAATTTTTTAAACTTTTGTTGAACTAAAATATACGTACATTTTTAACTAGAGCCTCTTCATATAAATTTGTCTGTCTTTTCTGATATTTTTGAGCTACCATAGGTAATTTTTCTAAGTAGTCTGAATGCAAGTTCATATTTTAATTAGTTTTTTTATAATACAATGTACATCCTATTTTCTATAATGTATTTTTGTATTGTAATATCGTATGTCATATTAGCTATTTATAAAAATATTTTTTGTTTCTTTAGCCCTCTAAGTTCACAACATTAAACAGTAACTTTACCTTAAACCCATCAATATCACTCTGTATTAGTTGCACATAATCCCCCATCTGCAGGGAAGGCAGCCGGATCCCCCATGCAATACCGTGCCACCAGCAGCAGCCAGCTCCTAGCACCAGCACCGCAGAAACCAGGCACCGATGATCTGCGCGGCCTGGGCAGTGAACTTCGGGAGGTCCTCGGCGAGATGCGTACCCTCGTATCCAGCAGCAGCAAGGGGAAGTCCAGTCCTCCTGATGCCCTCACCACCGCCGCCTCTTTGCGGCGCACCAGCGCTCCTGCCTCGGTAGAGCGGGAGCAGACGTTGGGCAGCGGTCGGCGATACTATTCACAGGTGGCGCAGCGGGAGAACAGTCGACCGCCGCAGTCGTCGAAGAACAACAGTGCACTGGTGGCGGAGAGGGAGAAGGAGGGTGGTAGCGGCAAGTTGGACACTGTTGGAGAAAAGAGGGAGCTCGGTTATGGGTCAGTTGGTGTGGAAGCGTGTCTGGGCGTACCACTAAATTTTATTTAATGTTTTTAGCAGTTTATGAAAAATTATGTCAATAATTTTCTATTAAAACCTGTTTGCATGATTTTTTGTATGATGTTGTTACTATTTATAATCGTAAGGTTAAAATATTTGTTACACTTATATTATATTGGTATTTATTGTACATTGGGCAAGCACCGGTGTATTTAATTCTATTAAATTGTTGCTGTATAAATAAAATATTTCCCAATTTTCTCCAGTCATCGAAAAAAGTATTTGACAACATTATCTACCACTACTCAATGTCCACCATAAAAACAAATTAACAATTTTTATTTTTTTTAATCTAAATTATCAAAGCTGCTGCCACGTTGCAACGAAATTCTGTAATATTATTATTAAAAGAAGGTGTGACCATCAAACCATAATATGTATTTTTTTATCTTTTTAAAATTGAAATTCAAATATCACAAGTCAAATCTATGATGGATAACTAGGAAAATCATAATTATTATCGAATCAGATCACAAATAATAACACTTACAATATGGTGCCGGACTTTAGGTCGCTCCTCGAAAAACTGAAAACCTTAACATTTTATAAAAGCCGAACCAAAATATGCATCAGAATGGGTTTGATAACTGTCTTGACTTAACGTGAAACATATTATTATACTATATGATCATAACCTGTGCTATGATTACAATTAACCCCCTATGATTGGTTACTTCCTCAGCCAACCAGAGAAAGACAAGGCGCGGTCAGAATCGCCCCAGTCGGAAGGATCTCTCACGGAGGCAGACCAACACCTCAGTTCGGCATCACCACCTCCCTCGATCCCGCTGGAAGACACAGCTGTGGTACCTGCAGTTGAGGCAGCAGCACCATCATCGTCATCATCAGTGCCTCTGGAGCGTCCCAAGCCCTCAGAGTTGGCGCTGAATCTTGCTGGCGACCGTGCCGGGGGGAGAACCAGCCCTATTGAGGAGTTGCTATTAACCCCGATCTCTTCCAACATTAGTGAGTGTAGGGTCTGGGGGCTTTATTCAATTCAAAGTGAGATTTTCAATTGGAACCCTGCGAGACATTTCTATCCTATGTAATATTACCTTTAAGTAGAAAGTCGTTTTTTAGGAATAATAATTTCCATCTTGTAATTTATGTAGTGCATTTTTTTATAGTTACCTATATCAATTAATAAAGTTTGGAATTCAAGGGGAGTAAATAATTCAAAAATGTATTTGAATATATTCGGTATTTTGTTAATTATGAGGCCCAAATACAAGTAGAAGAAATGATGCATTACGTCAAAATATATTTAAAGGTGTATAAAATTATATTTTGTTGATATTTTGAATATTTTTATTTCTGGACAATATTATGTTAAGTATGTTAAGCATTTTTAAATTATTTCAATGACTTAATTATATATGACGGTATCTAAAGATTTTACATTAACATATTCGTTTAAAATATGGTAAATTCATTAAAGTTTTTCTATTAAATAATTTTTCTTTTATTAATAATTATTTTGTCATCAATTATTATTTTGTTTTTTTGGTTGATTTTCTTATAATTTTTGTTTAAAGTTAATTGTTAAATTACTATTTTACACCACACAAAATATTTTAAAAAATTCAGGTGTTAATATTCGGTTTTAGTGATGTCGATACTTCAGAAATTGTACATGAACTCTAATTATATTAAGATGTATCAAATTTCCAATAACAAGCGTTATTTGCTTCGAGATATATGCGCCTTTCTTTTTTTTCTATCTGGTAAATATTGAGTTTATGATACTGTCAATGATATAGCATCCTGTTGTTCTCAGGTATTACCTCGGAGACCCGCAAATTCATCAAATCTTTTGACACCGTTCCGGCTCCAGTACTTGCAAGGTCTTCAAAGTCTGGTATGTATAGCACATTATGTACTCTCTTGCTTGACTATGATTTTTTATAAAACGATTGAATAGGAGTTTACTCTAAATTGTGTCAGATTTTCTACGCTAGACTATTTTTCATAATAGGGTTAATATCATTTAGTGTAATTTAAAATGAATTGTCATGGGAATTTAGTTGTGTAATTTTTTAGGCTCAATTCTTTTTAAGTTTTGCATAACATTATTTATTGAGTATTTATAAGCGTGGGGGGGGGGGGGG
>JAUZND010003850.1:0-12036 GCA_034780555.1 Coelogynopora nodosa
AGTCATCAGTAGGGAGACTAGGGTACCTGATGAGAGCTGAATAGCTCGAAACCGGTAGTGCTCTGTCTCTCCGCTGTCTGCGCTTTGTGCTTACTTATTACTTTTTATTCTTATTACATATTAATATTTAATATTAACTGTTATTTCACTGTATTAATGATAACCTTTTGTATTATTGTATATTTTTTCACAGTTATTAATTACCAAGATTATGTTATTATCTAGGCACGAATATGCAACATAAATATTTATTTTAAAAAATCATTATCATATATACTTTAAAATGATTAGTCTATAGTATTAATAAAGACAGAAAGTTTGAAAGTACTCCACACAAAAAGTCTAATGCTATATACGTCATATAACAACTGTTTGAATGCAAATAAACAAATAGAAGATATAATATGTTAATATAAACACAGGACGTAAAACACATAAATAAAAAAAAATTGTTATCTTTTAAAAACAGCTGACTACACATTAAGGGTATTTACATTGTTACATTATTGAAATTGTTGATAATAAATCTAAATAGTGATTTAAATTTTTTTTAATTTATAACATAATTTCGCAATTGAACTTCACACCAAAACCGAAAGTTACGCGTGTCAAGTTTGAAAATTATTTACTTTATAAATAAATTAACAAATATTTATTGCACCATTATTTAGATAAACAATACCTTATAGACATTTGATTTTATAATTAAACAAGAATCTTTAACTGTTTTACTTAAATCTTTTGTTAAAAAAATTTTTACACTAAAAAGGATTATTAACATAATGATGGAACATTATAAAACGTAACTGAACTGATCGAGCTAAGTAGTATACTCTAGAAAAGAAAATTCAATTACAAAAAAATATTTGACGAAATACACTATTGAATCAGCTGAAATACTGTACCACATTTTAATTCATTAAAAAATTTAACGGATTTTCGTGCCACTAATAATATGTAGTGCAGTGTAGTGTTGGGACGCGCGTTTCCGGAACACACATTTCATGAAACCTGAGAAACACACGCAAACACGCATTGTGTGAGTGAGGAATGGCGCACCTAAAATCCTTCATATTTACTCACATGCAATAATAGAAGAAACCCCTCGGCTAACAACTGCAATAATATGCTACCCTAATAAATAATAAATTAGGTATTAACACTCCATCCAGCATGAATATTGTTGGAAAACTTTACAATGAGCTAATTTATATTTTTATGTCAAACAAATAAATTATTATAGGTTTTTTCTACGTGAAATTGAAAATAATTGGTATCGTGTAAATATATTAATTAAAAATCAATCTTTAAATTAATTCACAACATAATTATTTTCTAATTGATCGTGTAAATTAACTAAAAAAATATATATTCTATTAAATTTGATATATATTACAATTACGTGAATGATAGTATTCCAAAGGATTTCAAAATTTTTGTATAATTTTTATAATAACTATATACACATTTTGTTATAATTATACGATATTAATATTAAATCCATAAATGTTATTGTCATGCAACACATATTAAGTAGTATACATTTGTATGGTAATATGCTGATATTAACAAATATTAACTATATTTAACTAAGACATTAATTAATTAATAATTAGTAAAACTATTCAAATTATTTTTTATTATTTCATAGATTTTTTAATACCATGTTATAATTATTATTATATATAAATAATTAATTTTCCAATTGAAACTGTAGCAACAAATTATGTATGTTCATTTTAACTTGTGATATTTAAATAGCTATTTACAGTTAACTATCATGATATATTGTTCAATATTTGTAGAAGTCTTTTTCCCAGTAACAAAATCTTTACTTCTTCAAATTTCAATAAACAAAAATTCGTAAATAAAAGTAAATTACTTCTTCCTCAGAATACTCATATTACATACAGACTATTTGATCAAATAATGTCCATCTCTCAAATAAGGTCTATTTGTGCTATACAATTATTGTCATTAATGAGAATATTTGGTTGAATAAGTACATTTTCAAACTACTGCTATTCGATGTACGATTTGGTTTAATTTCTTTGGTAATGACTGTTTACATTAATATAAGTTGAAAAATGCTTGACGTTTTATGTTGTTTTCATCTTTAAAAATCTTTTCTCAATACAACTCAAATCAAAACAATTATTGTAGATATATTTTCCGCTCAAATTATACAAAATGTTCTCTCAAAATTAAATTCTTACCAATCGATCAAATTGAGTAATCTTACTTTATTAAGCGGCAACATTTAGTGGAGTGTTCTTCTACCTTATAATGTTCTACTGAATTAGGTTGGTACTACTGTTAACCATTATTATATTAGAAATATATTACTAGAAAAACTTTATCAAAAGATTTAATATGATTCATAACAAAAAAGGGTTATCATATGTATATATATATATATATTGTAAATTAATGTTAGAATTTTATATTAGAATTTATAGTGACATTTTACTTATTTAATTCTAACATTTTATGTTAATGTACCAATTATATCAATATTATTATTAAAAAAATTATATAATGGTATAATATTCTTAATTTTTCTCAATTTATTTTGATTGGATTTCTGAATCATTAATTAAATTATAATGTTAAACATTTGAAACTGTACTAAATAAAATAATTTGATTAGAAAAAGTTTAACTCATTCAGTGTTAATTCAGTCAATATGATAGTTCGATATGTCCATATGTCAACCCATTTGTCAATTCAGTGTTAACTCAACCGTCTAATTCTCTTTTTAATAATTATTTTTAATGTGAAAAAATAGTTGTCATTTAATTGAATTTGATTACTTCAATCCCATCTGACATATATTGTAGAATAGGTTTATAAAGTGTACTACTTATTATTTGTCGTAAGCAGTACTTATTATCATATAGTTGACAATAAATGGAATGAACATTGATGAATTAAAAACTTTTTAATATAAAGTCGAAAATGGATATTTTTTTATTAATAAAAAGAAAATTGACTTCGAAATATTGAAAACTCGTTCTTTGATGATAAAAAATGAAACCGTCAACTGACTTTTTAAACAGTTTGTCTTAGAACTCCTAGAATAACTAATTTAATCCATTAAAACAGACAATATGTGTTGTATTTATTTCGCTCAAAATAATATTCAGGCCACCGTAAAATATTTTTTATATTATGTTTAATGGTTTAACTTATTATTATTTTAATTAAATATAATTACGGTAATAATCAATTGAAAATACCTTTATGTAAACTTTACTAAATAATTTTTTAAAAGTAAAATAATAATTAATTAAAGAAATAATACATTGACGCACACATAGGTCTTCATTTGAGCCTGCAACAAGAGTGATTAATTACGTACAATATGTAGGTAGGCACATTATCATTATTGTCATATAAGTCCTATTCTTTTTTCAACTTTACCATCAGATGAAATGGTATATCATTATTGTGCAAAAATGGATCTAATTATAAATGACATATAATTATATATTAAATATCTTAAATATCATAAATTTGACGGAAGTCGTAAAAAACTAATGGATGTTTAAATATATGCTAAAGTCAGCATATTTAATACTATTAATCACGGATGAAAGAACATCGTATTTTAATAAAATTTACATAATAGAAAAATGAAATAGCTGGATTATATAATTGTATAAATAATTCAAACTACATATCTCTAAGGCTACACTTAACATTACTAGTATTTCATCCTTTTACTTCAAAACGAAAACGCCTGATATTTTGCAATTACATTAGAATAAATGATCACAAATATATCTATACAGAAGGTTAAAGAACCTTACAGAAACAATTAAAAAGCTTTCTAAATGAACTATTATTAATGATTGTTAATTTATTTTGATTAAAAATGATTAAGTAGCTGATTTAGTGACATTTTAATCAATTATATATATAATTGTAATAAATGAGAGCTTCCCAGAAAACGATGCAGTTTCCGTGTGTGTATGTGTGTTTAAAATATATACTTAACAATTAAAGCCACAACATTTATAACTGAAACGACCTATGAAATCCTAATTTGTTGTATCAGTTTTTGGGGGTCCGTTTATTTGTAATTATTACACCTATTTTATTATAATTGTCTATTTTTCTTTTCAGTGATTATATTGCAATAATGTAATAATAAATATTGTCAGAATATCTTTATTTTTAAATGTTAGAATACTGTGCTTATTATTATTTATTACATTTAGTTTATTTAAAATATAGATTCCTTATGTTATAATATAACATATATATATATAATGTTGTATATAATATATATTATTATATAGAACATATCGGTTTCAAAAAGAATATATTACACAAAATAATTAGTTTATTCCATAATATCCTGAGTATATACAGATATATATATATATATGCATACATATAGAGTCATATTAATCTCTGTATCATTACGAATTGTGTATGTTTCTTAATATCTTAATATAATTCCTTTAATTCCTATAATTTCTATAATTTTTAATATAATTCCTATACATCTCTCTAAATTTAATACCTTCAGGCACAGTGTCCTTTATTTTACCTTTTACTGATGTACAACATATCTGCTTGTACTATTATTCTAAGACATTTTAATTCCATTAATATTTCTAGATCCCAAATATTACTATGTATTGTACATGTTACTATTATAAAATGAAAGTTTGCTATCTAAGTTCCTAAACAGTAATGATTACATTTCCAGTTGTATTATACTCTGAAGAAGTCACATCGTGTTATTCATAAAATTTCAAGACTTAATGTTATAAAAATGATGTCCATTATGTTAATTAAATCACTACCTAAATATCTATAGTTACTCACCTGAATGGCCAGTATGACGTCGGGCCTCAAGATGAAGACTCGCCCAAAGTCGGCAAGCTATCCACCGGTAGGAAACGAGCATGACCACCAGCGGTATGTTGTGGACCAGAATCATCTGAACCACAGAGTAGACCAGTTGAAGTTGATAGGAGGGCCAGGTCTCGGCACATTTGAAAACACTGAGTGCGGTGAGCCACACAATCCGATTCGTCAATGCCATTGGCAACATGATGGTCAAGGCAGTCAACCACACGCCAATGATCATCTGCTTCACGTGCGAGACTGTTTGCCATCGCCGGGACCTAAGTGGTGGGAGCACATCAATGTAAAAGTATAATGTATGCAGTCTTCAGTATGAAAAACTTCAGGGGTGGATTATTTTACCTATATAAAAGTATAGACGCCTTCGGCTTATCCCAACCGTTTTACTTTATGTTATAAAACTTCAGATACATTAAATTCTAAATATTTGTACAGTAAAATGATTATTATACCTATGTTTAGTAATATATATATTTACACCACCGTTATCATAAATTACAAGTATCTTAAACGTATGCCTATATTAGAATACGACTGATGCATGTTTATTGTATAATTTTGTGCATTCTAATTGAATTCTATGTAATTACTCGTATTTATGCATCCCAATTTTCATAATATGTGATTACTTATATGAAAACCATTCCTAAATGTTTTTATCAAAATTCTTACTTTTCATTTTATAAAAGTTATTAGTAATAAATGTGAATTTGAATTTTTAATATTAACAATGTGAATTTAGGTAATAATATCGTCTATATAAATGTGAATGTTTTTGCAGCAATATTTAAGAAGTTCTGATTAATTGGAGTAGATTACATTTAAATATGAATATTTATATTTACAGCTAGTATTAGTTTATCATATAATTCATTTCATAAGATACCTATATTAAAAATACATACATATTTAAGATATCCAACGTGGACTGCAAGGAATAAAATCAATTAAATAATTATTTCACCTGAAATGTTGATATTAGGCAGAAAAACGATATTCTTCCATCTATTCCATTAATACTTCAAACTGTTTTCCTATAACAAAGATTCACCAAATATTTTTACTTAAGCTCATGGTGGTTTGGAGATCTGATCCCTCTAAAGGTTTGCAACTGTGATATTTGGCCGCTTCAAAATGTCGAGATACACTATAGATTTCAAATTTAACCCATCAAAATCTACAATTGTGCCCACAAGAGATGTCTCACATTAAAAATATCATATTCGCAAATGTCATGTTTGTTTGCACTATGTTCAGTTCCAAAAATACATCGCACTGAAAGTGGGGAAATTTTGGACACAGTTTGGAATATCGTATGCCCGTATGACTCTATCGTGTAGAATATTATTGAGGCGACTTTAAAGAACAATAAGTTTTACAAAAATGATTCTACTAGGTAATTATTTTTTATCCTAATAAGTATGCATTACACAGGTTAGTACATCCTAGATTATAACCAATCACAAAAAAAATTTAATGATAAATTCATTAGCGGTCGATTTACATGGCAGAATACTTTAGAGAGATGAATTAAAGTTAAATGGGAAGAATATGTAGACAGATAACTCGAAGGATTCTTTGTATTTCAGCCAGTATTCAGCGGTTGTGCATATCGCACTTTTATGAGAAAAAATGTACATGCAAGAGAAAATGAGATATTTCGTGCAATTATTTCTTCAGTCTTTAATTTGTCTACATATATAAAGACAAACGCAACAAACTTTAAATATTATAAAAGAATTGTATAAACACTGTATATATTTTAACATAACTTTCGTAGTTGTATAGCACCAATATACTACAAAACTCTCAAACGCCGCTCCCAATGCTAGAATATAGACTAAAACGCATCAACATATATCAACAAATCAGCATAATGACCGGGTATATAATATATGCAATTTAGAAATATTAGAAATAGTATACGTATATTACTACGTATCTGATAATTATAGCGTTAATATATGCGTATAGATATATATATATCAATATACATCAACAGATGGAATCAACCCAAATAACCAATAGGAAATTTTAATGTTTCGCCCTCTCTGAATGGAAACAGCACAAGGTAGAAATAATATTCGCTAATATATAACATACATGCTGACCAAACTTCACCTATAGGATACTTCCAAGTAAGGAAGAGTATAGTCAACAACAGCTACGGTATGCAACATCGAACACGATTTCCTTATGTTAGACGTTTATCCATTTTGCTCAGCTTATGTAATTGGTATCTATTACTTCATGTTACTTTAATTATGAATATCATTTATTTTTATGTATAGGATACATTTGTTTAACTTAATATCCTATGCGTCTTTGAACCGAAATTTAAATTAATAAAATTTATCCTTAAAATGCTGATACATTTTCAAACCGACAACATAAATTCTCTGATTTTTTCAAGTCACTTGAGATAATATCCAATAAATCATCTGGATTATCCAACATACTTCTTGCAAATAATAAGTGTCAGGTAACAAATAATCCAAAAAAGAATATCCTATAGTTATTTTGATATATAATGCGGGATTGAATATTATATAACCTATTTTTTGACAAACAAATTTAGTAGGTATTTATTTATTGAAGTGACACAATTTGTATTCACAGAACACAGTTCTAATATTTATTTATGTAGCAACTGTATGGTATATAACCCATAAACGTTTAAATTTAGATTAAATATACCGTGATTTATTAATAAGCAAATTGTAGTTCTCTTTTCGCAATGCAAAATATATATTTCACAAAAGCGGAGAAATCGGATCGGCTCGACCAGACAATTACATAGTTTCGTAGCTGACTTTAAGATGCTATGCTATACATAACCATGTATATATACAGTAAATTTGTGACCAATTATGATGTATGATTAACTGTTCAAAGTCCAAAATCTACTTTTGGTTTTGTTGAAAATCTAAAAATTAGATTAAAAGTACAAACTTAACAAACTGTTAAAAAACTGGCATTTTCTATATATATAGAGATATGAAATATACAAATAGGATTAGAACTCGCTACATATCTTCAAATCTAATTATCGGTCAGGGATTTAAGCTTAAATCGCTTTATGTATACAAAATTGTTGTGTAAACTGACAAAGTAATCAAACTCTAGTTAAAATTACACCGAATTACAAATACCCTTGCAGCGTAAATCATTTTCAGCTTTATCCAACGATGTATTAAAAGCCACTGCTCGGTACAGAAATAGATGTAGATGGTCCACAACAAAAATTGTGTCAGTTAATATTGCTAGTATCATTGATAAATAATATATAAATATAGTATATATATATATATATATAATGACAACGAAAGAATTATATGGTTGACATCTTGACTGCTAAAATGTGTAAGTATATTTAGTTTATTATTTCTAGATTTGTTCTAATACTTTAAAGATTTTATTTAATATGTTTTGAAAAATTCTTATTTGTATTAATATTTTAAAATTTGTATTGATATTAATATACATCATTACAAATAATTCAATAAATTAATATATATATTAATACATATATATATAATAATTATATAGATTATACAACTGAAATTTTAAGACAGATTTCCATTGTTCAAAGTATTGTTCTATTCTTTTATGCGATTAAACTTCACAAATTTACACTATAAGTCATACAATGGCATGGAATTTTCCAAGTTAAGTAATAAGTTATTTGGATAAAATGTTTTTCTTAAATCCAATAACCTATTGGGATTATGCATTTCCTTGAAGTTGGTTGTCGGAATTTATCTAAAAGCATCTAATACACTTAACATGTTCTTTACTTCCTATACTTCTCTATATTTATTTTACCTATGTATATTCATTTTAGAAGTAATGTGGTATGAAACCTATAAAAATATTCTTACCGGCGTTTGGTTTAAAAATGATAAATATAAAATTACAGTTTTAGCTGTATAAATTGTATATTTTATTTTTCATTTATATCGTGTTTATCGTATTCATTTACTTAATTTGTTAATATATTTACAGACATTGTTTATATAAACTATATTTTATTATAACTTGTTAAATAAATGTTAATAAGTGTAAATAAGTGTTTTTTAAACTTCAAATTATAGTAGACATTTAAATAAATACAAACATTAAATTGTTACAACTAAAAGGACTGCAAATATAAATATTTTTGTATATATATTTAGTTATTATAGGTAACAGCAAACCACAAAATATTGAACATATCAAAAATTCAACGAAAGCCGCCTGTGTCACACTTGACGATGACTTGAAAAAAAAATGAATAGTGTAATATTGATTATATTTTATAAAATGACATTATTCCTTAGATTGAAAATGTATACAGTTATACATTTTACAGTTTATTCTATTATTTTTTTATATTAAATAACATTTTAATGAAACTAATTTCTAACCTTAAAAAATATTTTTTAAAACTAATATTTTGCACATTTAAATGTCACTTACATGAATAATTATAATTTCCTTGAACACCGCTTACAAAATGTTGTATACTAAGTATTATAAGCATTTTATATCTTACTTATAAATTTAGATTTAAAAATACTTTTAGCATATAAATTATAAAACTTTAATCATTACAAGTAAGTCAGCTTAAATTACGGAGGGCCCAAAATATATCCATCATAGTCGGCAATAAATATCTATTAAAATAATAATAAATTAGTTCATAAATTCTTTAATATTAAATGATGCATATATAAAATATATAAAAAGTAACAATTTCATTATAATAAAATTTAAGAAATATGTAAATGATGTACATTACTTTTAACTTATGAAAATTATGTAAATTGAAAATAAAATAAAATAATTATTTGTAAATTATTTAATAACAATATTTATATTTAACAAAATATTCATGATTCATTTTATTTCAATTTAATTAATATTTTAATTATTTTAAATATAGATAAAATTTAGTAGCTATCATTTTAATGATTTTTTTAGTATTAATTGTTGTTTTAATATTGAATAAGGCCGAGTAACTTTAAGGTCACTCTATAGTAACAAATTGACTTTGAGTCTCTAAAAATTATATAATTTTATACATTTGTGTCGCTTTAAATAATTATAATAATTAGTAGGTACGTCAAAAGGTTAAAATTATAATATATGTGTCTCTAAAAATTTTAGTTGAATTTATCACATATTTTGGGCGATATATTATAGATTTACACATAATCAAGTATAGAAAATAGTTTATAATTATACCTAAAAATGAATTATAAGCTTAAAAGAATATAGTTTGCTAAAATAATGTTAATATTGTTTTAGTGTTAAACGACATACTGCAGACTGCAACAGTTCAACACCATCCTGTTATTTTATGCATTTTAATTAATCGATTCGTTACCACTCTGATCTATAGAGTCAGGTTTGTATGTTGTCGTCTTATTTAAAAAAGTAAATGTAAATATTTTATTTATAATATTATTTGTCATGTCAGGACCACCAACAATAGCCCCTATTTTGTATATATGTAAATTCAAGTGACAGTGGTTTTAGCTGCGATAACATTATAATTTCCTGATGTAAACCTATTTTAAACTTCTTTAATTCCACTACAACTTTATTAGTTTTTTATAACTTAATTAATTAGATGCTACGCTATGGGAATAGTAATGTTGTGTGCACAAAAATCGGTAACCTGACGCTAGAGGGTTCAAAGTTCCGCACCATCATTTAATAACCGATTCCTCTATTTTTCTGTTCTCTTTTTAATGATCCGGTCTATCCCAGTAATGTTTCTAATTTTCTTATATTTTTTTGAGACTGTCTTTTAAATCCAAAGGTTTGACTTGCTATCTTCTTAGTTTGATGATGACATATTCCTTTTTAGACCTTTTTGTAAAATGTTATAAAATTTTGTATCTTATAGTCCTTTTGATAATTTATTTCTGGTCTCTTCTTTATTGCATTTTTTATTTGTTTTGAGGTGGTTTTGAGGAATTAAATATAATTTGATCATCCAATTATTAAGATGGACTAATAATATAGTTGCATTTTATTGAATACTATTTTGAATAGATTTTCAAATAATGCTTTTTCTGTAAGTTTTTATCAATAAATTTTAAAAAATGTACGTTAAGTCTAGTCTATGCAGAAAAATAAAATGTAGTAAGCAATATGTAAATATTGAACAAATGTTAATAAGAAATAACTTTTTTTATAACTTAACAAACTATAAATGAACTAAAATTTTATAATAGAAGACACAAACGTGCTGTGAGACATTTTAAAGTTCAATACACAATGAGGGCAAAAATTTCTAAAATGGAAAGAATAGTCACGAAGTCCATATTTCTAAACGTGATTTTGTTTAATTTAAAATATTTTCCTAAAACTTAATTGCACTTTTCAGATCTTAAATGAAATTCTAGATATACGTAGTCGGGAATTTTGAAGAAGAACATAAATCACGATGTACATTTTTTGCAACGAAATTACGAAGAATGATTTAGGGTAAAATTATATATATAGTGATGAAAATAGAAGAATAATAAAGCATTTCCTTAAAGCCTCATTTATTGTTGATAATATGCTTCATAGGACAATGTTGTTAACAGAATCCGCATGTTTCACCGAAAATGTTTCCATCGCCGCCACGGTCACTGATGATAACTTGTTTTTTGTACATGGCCGAAGTTCTGAAATCGATAAAACGATTTACCATCTCTAGAGCGACCATTGTAGCAGCAGCAACAGTTAATAATAAGGATGAATATAAGACACTGACGCGGAAACAAAAACTTTGTAAAACTATTTTTATGAGCATTTTAAACTTAATGTTTTACTGACTCCTACGTGTGCCAAAAAAATACGGAACTGTATTATCAAAAGTGAAGATTGAAGTAAGTGCAATCAGCGCTGCTGAAATTATCCGGAAAGTATATGAGATCACTGTCAACTCCTAGAACAAAACAGTGGATGATGTAACACATGTTACTTTTCCTGGAGCCTGTTTCACGTCGAATTATCTTAAGATTAGGACATTAGATTTCTAGGAAAATCTAATGTCATGTTTCACGTTCCTAATAATCTAATCATTAGATTCTAATAAGTGTTCCTAATCCCTTATCCTAATAATCTAATGCTTTTCCTATAGATCTTATAATCTAGTTTCATGTTGATAAGAGTATT
>JAUZND010003851.1:0-12036 GCA_034780555.1 Coelogynopora nodosa
TATTTTTACTAGTGTAAGTAGTCATAACTTTTTTAATATTTAATCGATTTTGCTGAAATTTACAACACAAATAAATTAAAATATTTGTGTTACAATGGTGATACATAATGTATACTCGCATCTACAGCATAATAATAATTGACAAGGACATACATTTACATTGCTACGGAGACTTAGCCTAAAGGACAAAACAACATTCACAACATAACCAAGAAATGTCAAACAAAACAAATGTGTTATCATCAAGCCACATATATTATTTTTTAACAATCCAAACATAGCTTGTACTCTACGTAAAACAAGCCCAGAGTGATAAGAGGGTAAGTCAAACATGTGGATTTAAAAGACAGCCTGTCAAATCAAAAATCAGAAGAATAACTGGGGACAGACATACCGATTCATAAAGAAGAGCACGAAATCTAAAGGATAACACCGAGACGTTCGAATGCAGAGTGGAAGCTACCAAACATTTCCCTGACAAAAGAAAAGAAGGAAATGGGATATCCGAAAGACCATGAATACTACTAACGTATGAAATGAAGGCGGAAATAAAAATGATTGGATCCGATCTGTCACAGAGGGAGATACTGTGTCTATGCGGCTAAATGTAAGCCATGTGACCAATTTTACATCGGTTGATCGAAGTCCCTATCAGAATCGGAGAACACTACAAAAAACAGTCACGACGAGCTCTATAACTATCTACAGACTTCACTGCGAAGGAGAGAGAGACTTCAGACAACAAACTGCAACATTATTGGACTACGAGCCAAGGAGCACATAACCAGGAATAAACAACCCGATACCCAGCGCACAGAAGGCACATTTTATTATGCCAAATAGGATTCGTTACTTTTTTGGTCATGACCAACCATAGGTCTACAATGTCTACATTGGAACAATAACGTTACTAGACGTGTTAGTGAAAAGTAAATTGACACCTATCTCGCGCTGTATGACGCTTATCCGCTCATGACGGAATGAAATTAACTGACCAATAAGATTGTAGAAGGGAATGAAAATGTTATTTAAAACTATAGTATAAGTTTTAAATTTAATTCCTTTGTGTTAAAAAATTATTAAAATAAATTAATTTGATTATTCGGATAAATTGCAAACAAATCATCTTTATCCATGTATATCATTTCACATAGGTGAAACAGAAAGATATTCTTTCAACCGTGTAACTTACTTTATAGCTTTAGCAAAATTCGACTTGTCGGCTGAGATATAGAGGTTATAAAAACCCACTTTTAAATTGAAAATACCTATACCTCCCTCCTAGGGCCTTTGTTTACCATAAACAGAAATTCAAGTTTTATAGCCTAGTGTTATATTTCAAGTATATAATATGTGACCAAATTCTCACCAATTGGCGGGTCGCAAGGAGTGGGGGAGCCCTCTGCCAGCAGAGAACAGGTCGACACCTCGACACCAGAGGAGGAGGGCAGATAGGAGGTGATGATGTCGCAGGTCTGCTGGGCACGGAGCAGGTTGGACTGGACCACGTGGTTGATTCTAGTGGATCGATATAGGCGGCGGGCCCCGGGGGTGGAATAATGCATAGTTTAGCATAAATCAATAAGTGTAAATCATATAATCAATCAAATTAAGTTAGTGATAACAATCTATCGAGCAGTAAAAACGCATGCCATAGAAGCAACATAAGCTTCCCATTATTTCAAAACTTGAAAAATCCTTTCGAGAATTTTAATGACAACAATGCTAAACTATTATTTTCTGCAACTTTTATATCGTCATGATACACACATATAGTTATAATATCTCAGCTCTTATACATTCTGTTATGTAATAGATATATAATTTATTTTCATTTGTTAACGATTGGATATAATTCTATACAATGAATATAAAATTGTCTTTTCAATAAATGGTATCTCAATTGTAATATTGAGTCTATCTAAATTATTCAAAATTATTCAAAATTATCCAGACTGGTAGTAAAAAAAGGTAACCCATTAGATATAATATAAAATAAAACAGCACAATTAGAAGAATTAGGATTTCTTTTTCTAAGTGAATTCATATCAATTTGAACATCTTACTGCAATTTATAGGCACATGATATAGTGACTTATGCAATTCAAAGTAAATAAACGCTTGTTAAGGAAATCAAACCTTCATGATAAAGCTTAAAAAAGCTGAAAGTCGAATCAACCCCCCTCTATCCCTACCTTGAGTCTCTGTTACCTTGGCTGATCGATAGACCATGGCTCTGACCTTGAAATTTATAGTAATGAAACCCGTCAATGACAGTGCATGTAACGTAGTATTTACTGCAGCCATAATTATATTAGGGTACATAAAAAAGATATGTGAACAACCATGTCATACATTTTACAAATACAACTAAGTAAACTTCAGGGTACAAAATTGTCTCTCTTAAATAACAAATACGGTAAAAGCAAAATAAAATTAATTAAATTTCCAAAATTCAAGAACCTCAAAACTCGACCTAGAACATGGTACCCTGCCCACCCTCAGAAGAGGTCAACTATGCCTCCCCCACCCCTCCGCAACAGTGTTGTACGACGGCAGAACTCACGGAAGTCCGGAGGCCATGAGTCGCTCCCCAGTGGCTCTGGCCTGGGCCTCGCCCAGCTCAGTCAACCTTCGATCAGAGTCAAGGGCGCCGCTAACGTTGTACTGACCGTGGCGAACCAGGATCAGATGACGTCGAGCGCGTTCAGGGGCCCTCTTCTCTGACGGGAGGGGGGGTTTGTTGAAATGATATATAATACCTTTATGATATCCAATCAAACCTACCGCATTAAATATGACTTATTTGTTGTTATTTTCATAAATACACTTTTAAACGGTAACTACAATCTTGAATCGATTTTTATCTGGCGATATTTAATTTTTTTCTACTGAGAGAGAGAGTTTTACCGCAAATCAAAAAATATATATTGTGTCCAAATTAAATGTATATAGAATTGGTTCTTAATTTCCACTTTTATTTTAAAGTATAATATTTAATACGGTCACTTGTAGCTAAGCACACATTACATGGAAGCTATTTATTAACTAGACAAAAGAAATTGAAGACTGCTGAATTCTTGATTGAATTACATTCAAAAACTTTATTCGATACACTATCGACCAAAGCAATAGTCTTTAAAAGTCAATAATTCCTATAAAACTAATTTATATTATGCTAATCATACAGTAATAAGGGTTGATAATGTAAGGCAAGCAGCACAATTACCGTCAGCTCTCTTGTCCCAGTTATGATCCCATAGGGTGCAAACCTTGTCATTCCCCTGAATCCAGGCACGATACTCGTCCCGAAAGTCAGCCTTCATAACCACATTATGGTTCTCTCTGCTCAGAACATAACCGGTGGCGGCGAATAAGGTCCCGCCAAGGCCCAGACATCTTCGCATTATAATAGCTGCTGAAGAATAAGATGAATTTCAGGTAATGAAACTACCGAAAATTGAATGAGAGTACGCCTACGCATGTATTATTGTCGTGGATAAATATATTTATAAAAAAACTCAAATAATCAAAAACCCAATTAAAACAACAACACTAAATAAATCAAAAAATCTAGAAACAATACAAAACAAAAACTAACGACATGATATTCTACCTTTATGACCATGAAAGTAGATAGACATAGTCCTTAAAATTAAAATGTGAGTTAAGAACTGATCACAAATGCAAGTAAAGCAGCAAAAAAATCATGTATAAATAGTTATTTACAAAAGCCTTGTCATTCAAATCATGGGATAAAGAAAACACGTGGAATTTGAAAATTGCCTTTCATTAAATAAAAGTAAATCATTAAATCTAATATATATATATTATAATAAAGGTAAGCAAAATGGAACCAAAATATATGATCAATAATATACAAAGAATATAGATATATATAAACTTTAAAGATATAATAGATATAGATATAAAGAACATAGATATAAAGAATATAGATAAAGAATATGTAAAGAAAATAACAATATATACTATAGCAATAGATATATATATAGTAAATGTCTTTGACATACCCATACAATGATGTATCATATTTAACATCCTAATTAGAGGAAATATACTCTCCACCTATTTAAAAATTTTGATCATAAATATCAGGATGATTAAAATTAAGCACTAATAACTTTTTTTAAAGCCACATGAACAATGAGTACCAGTAGAAAAAAATGTTTTGGGCAGCCCAGAATTCCCTTTATCTATTATACTTGAGATTAACAAGTAAGTAGTATTGAAAGTAATAGATAGATGACAATCTGTCCAATAAGTTAATTATATGTATATTATTAATAGTTAATTTGTCAATTTTATTGACTTCATCATAACATATTTCAAAGTTATATATAATATACGTGATTAATTAGTAATACATTTTTTAATAGAAAGTTGTTCACATTATAAACATGTTACATGTATATTACTAAAAAAAATATATCATTTACTGATGCAAAGGGTTCCCATGCCTTAGGCCTAAACAAATTACATACATTTTCTATAGAAACATAACACACTAATAAAAACAAAGAAAAAAATCTGAAATACATAAAATCTAATTGACATATTCTGATGGATTTATATAATTAAACTCTTATTAAGGTAATTCAAAAATAATAATTAAAAAAAATAGAATTAATGTCATAATGACTTGCCATGCTTGAAATTACTATGAAATAGTTTAAAGGAAAAGCAGGAGCAGCTCCTTTTGCCCTACCAAAAATTATCCAAATTAACGGAATTCCGTTTTTAATGGAAAATTTCGAGCCCTGGACTTGAATGTAGTATGAAAAGATGTAAATAAACTTAAAAGTAGAAAATAATTTATAAATTTTAAAGGATAATCAATTTTCCATATATGGAAATTGACTTTCACAATTCCATAACCTTTCTAGAAATCCATAGGGCATGGGAATCCTGGATGTTATTAATAAACTTATAGTTACCAAAAACTGACTTTGATGCAATACATAGGATTATATTTCTTTAAATAGTTTCTTACATTTAATATGAAAGTAGGTTTTGATTTTAGCTACTGATTTTTTGTTTTTTCTGAAATGTTTTCAAAATTATCTAAGCACTATAATATATTACAGTCATGTTCAACTACTGGTTAGCAGATTTCTAAGTCCAAATATATATTTTTTAAATATATATATATACTAATAAACAGTACTATATAAATAACTAATTTAAGAGAGCTAAAAAATAAAACCTATAAAACAAAAGTAGTAGTGTATCACACGGATGTACGTACCATAGAATGCAGTAATATCTGCATAGGTAAAGGGGTCGAGGGTAGATTACAAAAAACTGTTTACCGCCTATTTTTTAAACAAATTTTTTAATAGGCAATACATTTAAAATTAAAACCAAAATATAAAAAATGTAAATTATTATTTTTTAAATAGTGATTTTATTATTTTAAAATAGGCACCTAAATTACTATCTTAGTGACATTTTTATACTTCTTGCACAGTTTAATGAGCAAACTCTACTATGAAATTTTAAATAAATTATGTAAATAAAAAGTATATGAAATAGTTAAGCAGAGGGTCACAAAATATACATGCATTCTTTGAAACTTTAGAGAAAAAAAACGCAGGAAGACAAGTCTTTTGATTTGTTCTATAACAGAATCAGAGAATCTCAAGAAAATACAACTTAGAACTCGGGATGGATTTTGTATGTGTCAGCAAAGAATCATTACAATACTAGTTCTTCTTAAAAGTAGGATGCTGTAGAAACGTTTTCACACTAAAATTAAAAAAATCTATCAGGAATTTTTTTTAATTGATAATTTTCTAAATGGCCTCCATTTAAAAAAAAAGGTATTAACTCGGAAATTAAGCATTTTATGGTTTATAAATGTGTTACCAATAAATAGGAAACCAACCTCAAACTATCTAAAACTATATAGTTCAAGGTCATATCATGCCTACAAATGAAGTTATGATCTATTTATAGATTTGATGATCATGACGTCATATGATCTATAAATAGACCAATAGACATGAAAATCCTATTCTTATTTTGAAACAACAATTATGTATGATAGAGTAGGTACACATGTAGGTACACATGGATAGATTGAATAATAAATATTATATACATAGGTATTAGTCTGATTGTGTTCACATGCCTTGCATGGTTGGCATAGGTTCAACACAATGGAGCAAGCAGGAAAGTCTAACTAACATTAACATGTCTAGCATTGTTGTGATGCACAGTTTGCAGAAGCTGATTTGCATAGTCAGGATGGTTTTCATGAACCTTGTACTTCCCCAAAGATGCTTGAAATTATTGTCAAGAACCACATTAATAATAATAATATTTTGCCATGGTCTTAATCTATAAATTGATTTTCTAAATTTATTATGTAAAATTTATTTTAAAAATTTGAACAAATCTGAGTGGTTCATGAATCCGCATAAAAGTTTACAAAGTGTAGTAGCTAATCATAGTTTGTGCAAACAAGATGACTAAATTAATTGATTAAATTATTCATCATTTGTGCAACGTTTATAATATTCTATCTACAGATATTCTACATAGTTAACTTTTGATTTTCATAATTATGCCACATTCTTATGATGAATGCCAGAAGGTAGTCTGCTTGCTGTGTTTTAAGAAGGCAAAAGTGATGACACTCATTAACCAGACAATGCACTTAATTATTGAAAAATATTTAGTGGAAGGTTATCACCTGACCAATAATCAACTACCATTAGATATTTGCAGAACATGTTGCATTGTAGTAAGTGAATATTTGAATGAACATTTTTCGCAAAGTAATCAGCTTGATCTTACAAGTCTTGGCAGATTTTCACTTATTACTTCAGTTTTTTCTCAATTTAATTGTCCAGTCTGTAATCTAACTGGGAGTACAATTGTTCCAAAAAAGCTACTAGCAAAGGTTGTTTATCATTGTCTCCCAAAAAACTCCAAACAATATCCGAATAACCTAGAGCAACAAAGCAGCATCATTATTCTCCAATAAAAATATGCAACTTTTGTTTTCCCAGATTAGAAAGAGGTAAACCCCTCATGTATGATTACCTCAAAGCATGAGAACATTACTGAAATAGCAATGCGTCCTCAAGACAAGATGAACAGATAGTTTCTTCGATCTAACTTGTAAAAAAATGGCAGCTAGTAGTGCCTTTGTCAGTAAGAGCATTTCATTAGCCACAACAACTGGAAGAACAATAAAAGTCGAAATAACATCCTCTTCTATTAAGAGAAAACAACATGAACTACTAATAAGGGATAAATTATTGATCATTCAAAATGACATCATGAACTTATCCAGTAATCAAACACTGCACTTGGCTTCACTTTTGCATTTAGCAATTAAGAACAGATGGTGTGTTGAACTACATTTGAAGGAAAAACTTGCACTTAGCAAGCATGTATTGGATGAAGCATATAAGCATGAATGCTAGTCGATGGACAAATATTTGAGAGAAAAACTACAGTTCCCACAGTGTTTTTTTTACTCAACTTGATATGATTGAATTTATTTGCATGCAACAAAACTATCTTGATCCAGAAGAACTTATATATAAAATCTGTAAGGATAGTGGCAGTGAATTCTTAAAGCTTTGTTGGACTATTTAATCAGACAATACTGACAAAATATCAAACCTTAAAGCCCATGCACAATTTCATGATGGAATGGCAAGCAAATCAAGGAAAGATACTGGAGCAGTGTTGCCACAGCTGATTATGGCAATAATATTGCAGGAGGTAAAAAATATTGCCATTAGAAAATTTTCTTTTTACCCATTAGGTATCTAAAAATGTAAACCATTTATTTAACCCTATAAGAACTGATGGTACATGTGTACTATTATACTACTAATTAATAAATTTGATTAACTAAATTGTTTATTTTAAATATTAAAAAAGTCATTGGGGGCTAATGTTTTTCTATTTTTCAGAATAGTGGGGAGGGCGCTGATACAATACCCCAGCCTCCAGTCAGAGCTTCAGACAAAATGAGTCGACTGCAGCCCCAATCACCCTTTGACGATTTACTTCTGCATCCAAACGGTTGCGCTGAGCCTCCTTAATCTTCAACTCATGTCACAAGCTCAAGGCCAGGGTACCCTGCTTTAAGGTCAGCCTTCCTCCACCCATGCACATTGTGGAGAACTAGCAAGCACAGGGTGGTGTAGTGGTGGTCCAGCAGTGGTCCTCGACCTTGAGACAGCTTTTCATTCCATTACGATTCATGCCTCTTCTAAAATTGTAACAGTGTTCTCTTATAATCGCAAGTATTATATGTATAACCAGCTCCCGATGGGCCACCCCCTATCGCCTTTTATATTATCTAAATGTCTCTATGCTTTTGTCAAGTATTTGCATGCTCTTTTTCCAATGGCCCTAGTGTGGGTTTACATGGATGACTTTCTCCTCCTACGAGACTCTTCTATTTTTACCAACCTCAGGGATGTAACCATTGCTGTTCTTAGAGATTATGGGTGGTCTTTTAATTATTGTAAATCTTCTTTAGTATGGGTGGTCCGCTCATATATTTATGTATTGTGATCTTGTTTATAATACTCTCGAGTAGAGAATATCTTTACCTAAGCAACATGTATCTCTCTTGTCAAATCTGTATTATTTATCACATAGTTTACCTTTTAAGTTGAAACAATGGATTAATGGATTTTTATCATACTTCGTATATTTAATGTGCAGTCCGCATTTTGCATCTGATTATGATAACTTATCTCATTTCTCATGCACCTATTTCCATGCCCATGTTTTTGTTTCAGGTGTGACATGGCATGTCAATGCAACCCCCACACAGGTGATGGTCCTTCGGGGCTCTCAGATTGTTCTCATTTTACATGTTAATTTACGTCAATTTTATGCAGAGTTACTAGCTTTGTTGTTTGCGATTATTTGGGCCAGTGAAGGGGATGAGATCCTCTCTGACTGTTTCCCCTCATCTTGTCTGTGTGCTCTCCTCACACCAGAGCACACCCTATTGTCTACTATTTGAAGTATCTTAATATTAACTTTGTCACATCCTGCATGAACCAAGCTGATCCAGCCTCCCAGGCACCCTATGCAGGGTTCTGTAAACATGATTGCCCTCAGGATCTGACTGTTCTTACTTGATTCTGATTGGTTGACTAATTATTGGTTGATAAGTTGCTAAGGGTCACTAGGCAACACCTATTGACCTACTTTATTGCTATATAAATGTTGTTATTCCATTATTGTATGTCTTTAATTTGTCTATCTCGGTTTGTTTCAACCACATTTTGTATGTTTAATACCTTCAGAGCTGTTTACCCTTAGTGATAAAAATGCAGAATTTAGGGGGTGTATTGTGGAATTCCTGGGAGAGGTGAGGTGGGGCACAAAATATAAAAATTGTAGCATTAATGCACATCAACATGTATTTATAAAGTTAGATTAAATAGTTACCTTACTATAACAATGATAGTTACAACCAAAAAGTGTCATGAGTATAACATAGTCAATGTTATTAACCAATCTGCATTTTATTTTTTTAGAGCGACTTGAAATAAGCACTCTTTAATCATTGCAGTGTGCTGGTTGGCATTTGGCGATTCGAGTCTAAAAGGTTACCAGGTTTGGATTGGCCACCCAGCCACATACAGACAAATGCAAGCAGTTGTATCTATTTATAGAACATCCTAATTGTATGCAGCAATGAAGAAGTAACTAGATACACACACTCAAGAACTAATCTGATTAACTAGCCCATATATAATAGATTCTTTCCTGCCTACATAATTTTAAGCAGGGGAGTGAGAATCTATAAATGCTTGCCAATCAGATGTTATTTCAATTATTGGCACTAGGTACTGCAATATTGCTCTGGACAAAATATGTTAAGCAATAATTTTATTTACCAATTAAAAAAATTATTAACACAATAAAAATGGTAATGTGGAATTATATGACCCTAATACGGAATGGCGAAATTTTGGGTGTCTAATGTGGAATAATTCTGCAAAATGTGGAAGGGTAAACAGCTCTGTACCTTCCACAAATAAAGATGGCCTAGGGCCAAGGGAACAATCAAGTGAGAATAAAAGCAGTAGTTAAGTATATAGTAACATACTATTCATATTTAATATTAATGTTTTTGTTCACTTAAAAGTTCACTGAATTTAATATTTAGTTGCACCACAATTCACTTTTAGAATTGTATTAATGTGACCTGGCATCAAATCCACTATAGAGCCTGAGAATATTATGGTGTTATTTCAGTACATCAAGCCTAATGAATGTTGTTTGCGAGATTATCCAGTGATGTAGGATTGGTTTTGGAAATTGCTGACTTTAACTTGACCCAGCAATTTTCGATAGGGTTTAAAGCAGGGGATGACCATGGCCAAGGACCTAGAATTTGACCCAGGCTGCTGTGAGTGATCCAACAATATCCAGTATACAAATTAGGGTAGATCTACCTGACAATGTCACAGTCAGAACCCTAACCATTAGAAGATGTCTGCTGAAAGATGCAGGTCTACAATCTTGTTGTCCAGCACTGAAACTGCGACTGTCTCCAAAGAACATCAGAGATAGGCTGAAATTCTGCAGAGCTAACAGGCACTGGTCACTAAATAAATGGCGTAAGGGGATGTTTAGCGATGAGATGCAAATAAAGCAATTTGCTCCAAATAAGTCTTTTATTCTATGGCCTCCAAATCAGCGCTTTAATGCTAGATACATCATACCAGCTGTCAAACATTGCCCTCAATCATGGTCTGGGGCACAATAGCTGCATCTGGTCGATGTGGTCTTTACTGAGTGCAGCAGGGACATATGGTCAATACCAAAGAATATTTGAAAATTATCCAGGAAAAGGTGCCAATGTGGATGGAAATTTGTTGTTGAGATATATTTCAGCATGACAGGGTACCTTGCCACCAATCCAGTCTTGTCAAATTTTGGTTATTGGACAACAATGTTCAAATTCTGGGTCCTTGGCCATGGTCATCCCTTGACTTGAACCATATCAAAAATTGCTGGGTCAAGTTAGAGTCAGCAGTTTCCAAAACCAATCCTACATCACTGGATATTCTCGTGAACAACTTTCAGCAGGCTTGATGTACTGAAATAACACTGGAATATTGTCAGGCTCTAGTGGATTTGATGTGGGGTTGCATTAATGCAGTTCTAAAAGTGAATGGTGGTGCAACTAAATAATAAATTCAATGAACTTTTAAGTGAACTATATACTATAATTTTACTATATACTTAACTACTGCTTTTATTCTCTTTTGATTATAATAAAATTGTTTATTACTACATCAAACTAGTTTTACTTAAAAAATATTGGTGGTCAGATTCAGTGGCCAGCACTGTATATAGAAATATATATATTTTTTAATATAATACTTGAAAATATATAATACTAACACTGAAATATACATACTACATAACATTTATATAATATAGAAGCTATATAAGATTTAACAATTTTCTTTATATATTATAGACATACAGAAAACATTTTATTGAAAAATATTAACAATTAGAAGAATTTAATAAAAATAGAATTTACTCAGGTATATTTGTAATTGAAGTTATATTTTATAAATATATGGCTGCAGTCAAATATAATAGCCATGTGTGAATTGAATGTATACATGATGTGTAAATTTGAGAATTCAAACTAGAAACAGGAACAGAATATTTTTTTATTTAATGTTTTTTCATAAATATATATTTAGCATTGACAGGTGATTGTTTGATATATTATTTTTATTAACTAAATTAATAACAGTTATCAATAACAATATAATGTATAAGAATAAAATGCTAACAGTATATATATTTAATTTTAAATAATTTACAAAAATGAATTGTGAAATTGAAAAATTGAAAAATTAATAAAAAAGAGAAGATAACTTTCGTACAATTAAGTCAGAACTCATTTATGCAAAATTTAATACACAGCTTTTCATGGATAGTATATCTTCATATATGAAGATATACTATCCATGAAAAGCTGTGTATCTAGAGATACACAAC
>JAUZND010003852.1:0-12034 GCA_034780555.1 Coelogynopora nodosa
ATGGAAGACACCCAGATGGAACTGCCGGAGATCAAAAGGGCCACAAGAAATCGAGATGTTTGGAAACTAATAACATAATCTCCATAAACTGCCTCACATAACTTCATTGCTTCACATGTTCTATCTATACCTGCTATTTTTTCTTGTTTTTATTGTTAATGTTCTATCTCCGGTATTTTTCATTATTTTAATAAACCGATTTTATGATGATGAATAGAACATACATTTGATTGTTTACATTTGAGCATTATTTCAAAAGTTAAAAGCATGTTAACTTGAATTATTTAGTGGTATACTTTCATTTGTTCAACTAGATAATTTAAAAAGAAATACCCAAAATTACTTTTAGAAATATACAATATCTACTATAGAATACGATAACAAATTCTCAGATATACAATGGAATGTAATTTTTTTATAAGCCTCATATTATTTTTTCATTGCTAACCTTTATGTACTAAGTGTTTAGTCTTAAAATAGTTTGCAATGTTTTGTCTTCTGTTCGCGAAACCTTACGTTGTGGTTTGGTTTAAAAACTTTTAAAATGTCAAAGCTAAACATTTATTTTGTTATTTATGTTATTTCTGCGTTAATTTTATAATAAATTAATATCAAAACTATTAGGAACTTGGATATACATGTAAATTATTTGTTAATTGATATAATACAATTGATATAATGTTTTCTAATATTTAATTTTATATGTTGATCAGATTATAATTTAATATATATTGCGATGATAAAATAATCACTCAAAAAATTAGTACAGAAATTCCGGCTTTCTGAATAGTATTGGCTTATCATAAAATGTACAATTGTGAAAATCTTTTTATTGTAATAATTACATCATTAATTTACAAGTAGGCCTACCTAGTTATTATTCATAAATAAACATGTTCATATTATTAAGTATTTTATAAGATGATATCAACTTGTAAACAAGGTTTTTAATTTATATAATTTTGTGAATTTGTTATGAAACTTCGAATTGCAGACTATAATATACAAAGTAGACTACAAAGAAATATACCGTTGAAAAAGTTTGAAACATATCTGAAACTTTAATAATGTAAAAAAAACACGAGTGCTTTAAATAAATAATTATTTTTTAGATACAGAATGAAATTTGTACATACAAATTATTATATACAACGATTATTAATTCATAAAACAGGTTTTTACAATTAATAAATGTTGTTTTGGTATTTAAGCTACATTATGGTTATGTTAAAAAACAATTCTTAAACAATTAATAGTAATATTCTAAATAAATAAACATAATCACCATTTAAAACAAAATCAATTATATTAATCATATAAATAATCTATGATACATACATAATATTTGAGTTTTAGTTTGAAGGAATTTAAGTTTAACTTTTATGAAGCAGGGTTTAAGTTTACTTGACAGGTTACTTGACTTTAAATCAGTTTATTTATATATAGACGGAATCAGGTGCAGCCAAAATTGTAAAAATATTTAACAACGTGAAATAATTAAAGTATAAATATTACATTCTTGTACATATGCATACTATTTTATTACACAGTGTACAGGATGTGAAAAATGATAATAGAGTAGATACAGTGTGCCAAAGTTATAATAAAACATGTTACATACAAATATGTCTAAAATGAAGTCATGCGTAGAACATAAAAGTAAAATCATTAAATAGAACTCATATCTTTCACGAGCAGATTTAGAATTATTGAAAATCTTTTAGAACGGGTTAACAGGAACGAAATTTTGAATTAATATATATATGTATAATTGCATTGACAAATTATAACATATATCGTCAGGAAATGTTTATATTATTACCATTCATAATAGTTGTTTGTTTATTTCAAATGTAATATATGGATTGGATTGCATAACTAAATACATATGTCCGTCAAATATTGAATTATGAGTATCTAGAGTATGGTATTGTATATTCACATTCACAATGTGCATACCTTGTCATCGATTGTGTATTATAAAGTATTTCATTTTCACTTTATATCATACATTAAAAACTATATACATATTCTGTAACACTTTACAAAATGTGATTAAACTATATTATAGTAATTAAATTAATTTTTTTAATCTTTTAAATTTTCACTTAAATCTTTAACTTTTGAAAGTGCGTGGAAATTGTATAAACTTTGCAAGCAGATAATATTATGATAAAAATACGTTCGTAAAAAAGGGTTTTACGCTGATTACAAAATCTGTTTAATTTATTTGAATTTGAGCATTCCATCTTTTCACTAGTTAATACTGGTAGATTGAATAATATAATAGTATACCCAAATTTACTCAACGAGATAATTTAAATGGAAATATAAATAAAATTTTACAGTAACATAATACAACAATACAGCAATATATTGTGTGATATATAAAAGGAAATGTAACATTTTATAAATTGTTGTTATATTGCTATAGGCCTATATTAAAGTTTAGTTTTAAATATGTAAATTTAGACTAAAAAATATATTAATCGCACATGTTGTTTAAATGAAGGATTTTAAGCATGCAGTTGAAGTTGAAGATCATTTAAAGTATAGTTATTGTCAACAAAACATTATATTGTTGTTTTTACATAAAATCATAATATTATTTAAATAAATACAGCATGGAAACTAAAAATGTACAGGTTAACATTAAAATCAAATTTGTTTGTTTCGGGTTTCAATAATAAATAGCTGGCGGTTATTGATAAACATCAAACACAAATATGTTTTCAACGCCGATATTATATCACTGGATTGACATCAATTTCACTTTTCATAGAATAATCCTGAAATGAATAAAATAACTTAAAATAAACTGTCATATATAGGACGATGGTATGTTTTATCGTACCACAAAATCAATTGTTCTGTTTAACTTATTAATTTGTTTTAAATCCGTTAATCCGTTAATTCGTATATTTTGAATAATTGTAATATGTACATATATTAAACTAGTAATGATTAATATGCTCGTATTTGAAATTGATACTGAAGCAAAAACATCTTTGTACGGAAGCATAAACAGAAATTACGTATAAAACATAATCTCTATTTGAAAGTCTTATTTTACCATCAACCTACCTTTTTGTTAAACATGTTAGAAATTATTAATAAGTTATAAGAAGATTTTTTAATAATTTAATTATTTACTAAAGATTAAATATAAAATGTAAACGATGTTTTCAAAATATTTAATTTATATTTATTGCAAATATGACGTTAAAATAATCACTTGAAAGATTCTGTAAAATTGAGTAAAATAACAATAAATAAAATCAGTTAGACAAATAAAACAGGAAATTACACAGTCTTAATACTGCTATTGTTTTATTTGTATAATGTTTTATTTATATGCTAGGACAGATAACATATCGAAATATGTTTAATACCATAGAGACGTATATTCTATAAATACGAAATTTCAAATTGATTTTGTTTATTTTAGAAATCTGTTTAATAGCTAGTGCTTAATATTAAAATCAGAATATACTGTATATATATATATACCTACAATGTTGATATATAATAATAAATGCAAATATTTAAGTACACATTAATTTACGTTAATATATATAGGTGATGGGATCTCCTTACCTTCAGTTAAATAATGAATAGATTTGAATAAGTTGTTTCAGAGAACTTTGAAACAAATGTAATTTAAAGATGAACAATTTAAATAATAAATATGGCCTACTATTGAACATTTTTCATTTTGTTGGTCTCATTTTTAACATTTTACGACACGTAGATAATGCCATTTACATATTTAAATATAATATTTTGGTTATTTTATTATGTTAACTGTTATGTCCAAATTATAAATAAGGGAAATCAAACATGTATGTTTTTCCTGTTATTATTTAAAAAATAATTAAAACTCACAAAATTAATTTTAATTTGTTTCCTATTAAACGTCAGATAATGCTCGCCGGATTCATTGACCTGTTTCTCTCCCAAAACATAAATAATAATTAGAAAGCATTGTTAAATCATTATTAAATTACTTACTTGTATCAACTAACAGGGAGTACCATCAGGACACACCTATAAATGTATTATTCAATGCTAACATGCTTATGTTTTTAAATATACTACTTCTTACAAAAATGAGTAGTGTGACACTTATTACAATAATGTTTGTTCACCTGCGATACATGCTGTGAGAAAACAGGCGATATTGCCAGCTAGGAGGGCGCGCAGCATCAGAGTTGACAGATCACGTCGTCTATGTGGTGCCATAGCGCCAAGACCGCTCAGCATTATCCCGATAGAACCAAAGTTAGCGAATCCACAAAGTGCGTAGGTGGCGATGATTTCAGACCTTGGCTGTTGTCATAAATTGGTTGAATATGTATTGTATAGTATTCCACAATGGTATTTATAATATGTATGTTGAATTAACCATTATTTTATGTTTAATAAACATTTTATTTATACATTCCATAATTCACAAATGACATGATCAAATAAGAAATTATTAAATGTAAAGGAGGAAGAGTAATTTTATTTAATTTTAATTAACTTTAAATGAAAAATTTGTGTAATAGAGAGAACCACTGCGAAAAAATGAAGCGATGTGAATACTAATGATGACACTGGACAGGCATTGACTGATTACTGAGTTTAGACCTTATACGATGGGTTCAAAAATGGTTAATTAAGTAATAAACGACCTATTTTAACAGGTGACATCGCAAACAGAAATGAGATTCACTGTAATGTTTCGATTCATTGCTTTGATCTTTGAAAATGCTTAAAGCAAGGATATTATCAATATATTCAACCACATCCAAGACATCCATACTCAAGGTGACATAAATGTTGCACAACCATAAGAACTGGTTGAGAAAGGTTGGCACATTCCAACCAAATCATAGTACAAAACAGGTGAAGCACATATCCCTATTTGAGAGATTATGTAATAATATAGACGGAATAATCAGTAATAGCTGCTCTTGCATGTTCATATTATTTATAAATGGTGTTCTTTGTAATTATCCTTTTTTATTGAACTTAGTGCACCTTAAATTATTTTTAATTTACGTTGTTGGTTGAATTTCAATTGTTATAAAAATCTTTTTTTTTTACTCTTTAAAAGTGACATTGCAAGCGATCGCTCTATTTATTTAATATTATTTTAAATATATAATCTATGTATGCAGTGTAAAGTATGAAATCTGAACCTCAGCATGTGTAGGTTGCACAGTATTATGTTATGTGGTACACTGTGCATAAATCCTTACGTGCACGAATACAACATTGGCAGAAGGGTAATCGAGAATGATCCGTTATTGCATGACAGATTTATATTACTAAATAACAACCTAACTAACTCGTATAAATGTAAATTACGGTGTACTATCTTTGAATCTGTTATGAAAAAAGTAAATTTTTTAATCAAGAAACGTTTTAAAATAAAGTTACTACATATTTTAATGAAAATAATTATTGTGTTCATTATCTTATCTACAATGAATACATATCTATAAAGTATACTTGCTTTATTTTATATATTCAAGTATTTTCAAGTTTAAGACATGATGGATAAACAAAAGGTCAAGAACCATAAGTCAAGTGTTAATATGTTCTCTAGATATATTTACGTTAAATAAAATATGTATATATAGTTATGAATACGAATAAATATTTTGTACACGAATACATATATTGTATCTACTACAGATCCTGTAGTCATTACTTTAAATTAATAAAATTTTGAATTCGTAACGTTTTAAATAATTAAAATAGCATTATTTATATATCTTTTTAGTGAACTATTTAATCTTAGCTAGTGTTATCTTAATATAAAATTCATAATGCCTAAAAAGATTGTTAAAAGATCAAACATGAATCTGCTCGTGAAATTGTTATAGTTCAATTTAGTACTTGAAAATAGACAATTCACTATTATAAATATGATTAGAAATATTTTCTCAGCTTTATTATTTGAATAAAAATGATGTGATCAGTTATACAAAAACTTATTTTGTATTTATCTAAAATGTATGACTTACTAACAAAAATCCCTTGATTAGTGTCGCATTTCGTCCATATTCTTCAAGGAAAAGGTCTCTTCCAATATGTGTTACATTTACGATAGATGCATTGAATGTTTCAAAAACATGTCGATTGCTTATTAGTTTTCCTAAAAAAATAATCACATATTTTTCCTTTAATTTATATTGCCTTCCCAACAGTCGTTTAACAAGGGATAATATAATTCGACTTTATTTTATACAATTAGAAATAATAAGTAATCATAAATGTTTCATAGATAAATCTATACTTTGTTGATTTTCAAACTCGTACGTAAATTAATGCTATAGAACTAATATTGATTTGATTGTTTACCTAGCTCGTCATATGCAATAAATTCATTGAGAAATGTCTTCACTCCAATCAACTCCCCAAGAAGTCTACAATCTTGTATCTCCACGCCCATGACAACCGCTAATGGCCACAGCACATAAGAGCAGATCAGCTGGAACACATGCATATATATATCATTATCAAATATCACAAATCCCAACTAAAATGTACGATATTGTTAATAAGTTATTATTTATAAAAGCATTTCTTTAAATTTCTTCTTTAAAAGCATTAAAAGTATGCATTTCTTTCTAAATTCAAATAGTAAACATTACAAAATATATATATTTATGGTTTGATAATAATATATTCTTTTGTTTGCATTTTTTTGGAGTTAAGTCATGAATGTTGCTTCTTACATTAAATAATCTTGATATTATTATTAAACAATTGAAATTGTAAACTTATATCGATTTTATGAGACCAAAATTTAATCAAAACTGAGATGTAAAAAGCAATTAATAAATCTTATTCAATTATTTGACACATCGCAAAAGTGCAGATCATGAACAAGAACGCATCAGGATCGTAAATGAAATAAGAACTGGTCCACACATATTACGCTTACCTGGAAGGTTAGGGGCTCTGTTAAACATGCTCTATCACCGAACCACGTCAGAGTGGCGTTGATGAAGCTGAGTACAGCCAAGAATGCAATCAAGTTAACAGCTATGTTGGCTAGTAGAATTATCGATTGAGAGGCTCCCACTGAAATGGCCTCCACGATATTTTTGTAAGGACTGAAAGATGAATTTGTGAAAGAAACGAAGCTACTGAGATGTCATTCACGCTAACTATTTGGAATTGCCGATATAATACCAATTTTTGGCCTACCTGGGTTCCATTTTGGCAACATCAGCAGCAGTTGTCTTCGACTTCTTGGTCTCTGGATAGAAGAGTTTGGACATGGCGAGTGCAGCTGGGGCCGACATGACACTTGCTGACAGCAAATGGTCGGCGGGAACCTACACATCACGTCATGTTGGGTCAGGATGGGGAACATAAGCAATTAGTGTCACAATAATCTCAAATTGTTATTATTCGTAAATGGAATATGTATTATTATGTGTAAATGATAACTTTGAGAGATATTACTGAACGGTTTAATCAAGCCATACATTGGTTTCGAGTTCGGGCCTGTTATCAATGCAGAGTTTGAATCATCAGACAGCCTAATTAGCAGTAATTGAACGCATACGCTATTAAGCCATTAATTTGTGTTTAATCTAACATTTCAAATACATATTTTATAAACATTGTATTTTCAAGGTGGTAAAGCTCAACATTTTATTCTTAAAACAACGAAATTAATTCAAATACTTATTTTATATCGTTATATATATGTAGATATATTTACTTTTTGAAAAATTTATATTAATATATTGACACTTTTATCAATCTGAGAGCACATTGAGCATATATATTTTTGTAGCGGTTCATGTAGTGCGACATGTAGAACATTCTATCTAAGAAGTCATATTATATTTAACACGTGTTAAGTTGTTTGTAATGAGTTTTAATATAAAAAGTTTTATAATAAATATGAAAATTTTTTCTAATATAAAACAATACCTGAACATTAGTATTTATTAATAATGAAAGTATTGCAAATTGTGTGTCCTTTCTTATATAAAATAATAGTATAATGTTCATGTGTTTAGAGATGGCGTTATATAATAATGTTTGCAAACCAATTTAATTACAATTTATTAAAATTAATTACAATTTATTAAAATTAATTACAATTTATTAAAATTAATTACAATTTATTAAAATTAATTATAATTTATTAAAATTAATTACAATTTATTAAAATTAATTACAATTTATTAAAATGAATTACAATTTATTAAAATTAATTACAGTTTATGAAAATTCATGTAATATACTTTTGATTAATTTAATTGAAATTACAATTCAATGAAAATAATTGCAATTTTTTATTTTAAAAATTTCTCAATTTTAATACATTAAAAAATGTAATTCATTATTGCAGATGTTAACATATCTCAATAATATTAAATTAACTGCAAACACAACCCTTTATTAAAACGATATATTGCAATTTTACTCATGGTTAGATTTCTATCAACCTACAATAGTAGGAAAGTTGTATGAGAAATAGACCCTGTGAATCAGTCACACATACCCCGAAGGAAATATAAGCAGCCAGCACGGACCCCGCAATTGTGGCGAACCCGCTCGTGATAACCGCATGCAGTTCAGAATTGGTCATCTTTCCAATGAATGGTCGAATCATAAGAGGCGATTCCGTCTGAAACAATATATCATTTTACTGAACAAATACTCGTACCCATGTAAAGAAACACTTAAATGACAAAGCGACCATATTTTTCTCTTATGCATCAGAGTAACATTTTATTTATATATTATGAAATAGGTTTAAACAATTTTGTTCTGGTAACCCACAATAGGTCAGTCATGTACCATAGTCATAAGCCGTGGATACAGGATGCATGGACACTTTGTGTTGACACCAGCGCTGTACAGTATATATCTGATATAACAATGGCCCATTCTGTTACAATTCTTAATATTGTCCTTTCGATCCCAATTACGTTCACCCTATTCGCCTCTCTGTAATGCTATGCTTGGCCCAGTTTGTCTATGTGTTTCAGTTACGTGTTTTAGTGACCGAACCACATCTAGTTCTATTCCGTCATTGTCAGCCATATTTGAATCGATATTTCTCGTCTATTTTATATAAATATCTGTATTTGTGTATTTTGTGTTGAGAATATTTGGGTAATTTTTCAATTTGATTTGTTTTTGCATATGTAGATTGTCCAATATTCATTTGCACAAGACCTTGTTTCAATGACAATGTCTCAGTTTTTAGGTGAACTAAGATTTACACCATTGTTTCAAGTAATTTTTCATGTTTAATAGTTATAATTTGATGCCCACCTTTATCACAACGATCTTCATAGCTGATATGACCTGAACTATACAATACATACCATTCCAAGAAACACATTTCCAGCGGCAGTGAGACTTTCCGCTGCCGTCGTTCCCAGACAGATTTGCATTATCCAGGCTACCTTTTGGATAACCATTTGCATCACACCAAGAAAGTACAGAACAGATATTGTTGAAGAGAAAAATACAATCACTGGAAGAATCTGAAAGGAATTCAAGAGCCGCATTGCACATTTCATAATATCACTTTTGTCGTATATTATAAAAGGATAATTTGTTTCTTAAAATACATTAATTACACCATGTTGTTATTTACACATAGCCTTGTTAAAATGTGCCCGGTGAATTGATAAAATAGATTAATTAATTTTATCGCACATACATTAATTACAAACAGATCTGACATTCCATTTGAAGATTTTTTTCTTTTTATCTTTTAATCAATTCCCTTTGCAACATGATTAATATAACGTGTAGTTTATGGAGTGGATCTCCGAAAATTCGTAAATAAGAAAGTTTTACAGCAACATATAGGTTTTCTTTTTATATAATTCTAAGAGAATCAATCGAATCTTTATCTATTCACTATTCAACTTTTAGCTTGTTAATTACTGAGTATTATATAAAATATAATATACAGTTTATAGGAATATATAAATATGTTCAACTCTAAATTATTCAGTTTTATATAGTTAAAACCACATTTTTTACTTGTTACATAAGGTATAGTCAAAACATAGATTGATAGCTAAAAGATAAGTTTTAAATGAGCATCGCAGATTAACATTATTAATACTATGTAATGGTTAAAGCATGATTTACACATGTAGCTGGAATAGGGAGGACGATTAACTGGTTAATACTCCCAAGGGTCTAACCCTAACCCTAGTTACGTTAATGATTTATCTGATCGATGAAGGTCATCCAACTCTTCGATATTAATCAAAAGAATCTTTGAATTTTGCAATTCAGTATTATGTTTTCTAAGTGAGACTAATCACCATGCCAACATTTTATTTTAATATTAATTTTTTGGATATTTAATTATAATGTAATAGAATAGTAAGAATGTTCTAAAAACAAAAATATAATTTAATTATAATTTTAAAAAAATATTTATATTGATTAAGGCAATTAGTCAAAGAAACAAAAAATCAATAAAATAATACTCAAAATTGCATTAAATTATTATACACTTGAATCGATATATAATTCGTTGCTTTTATTATTCGTATTTATGTACTTTGAAAGGATTACTAATATTAGTGTTTCATAATGAAAAATGCACTAGCAAGCTGCCTAAAATATCTTTCAATATTGCAAACATGTACTTGAATCTACCTTGAATGCGAAAAAATGGTCTGTATATGAATCTCCAAACACAAACTTGGAACCAGCATCGCAGTGGCCCAAAAATTCAGTAACGCGGTCGCCGAGAAATTTAAAGATAGCAAGTCCTGGCCGAGTTCTCAGAATAATCAGGGCAAATATAAACTGAAGCAGAAGACCCCATATAATGGGCCTCCATCGGACCTTGAAGGTTGATAAATAGATGTACTCGTAAAACAAAACAATGCACTATAAATAATAAATTCAAATTCATCAATAATCATAACATCTAGGTATACATATAAATATATCCTTACAAATGTTAAAATAACATATGTATGAATACATTGTATTAATTTCCATTACATACATGTTTATAATTTCTTTTATTAATAATAAAGTAAGTATTTTTCAATTTATTGAAATATAAGTAATGAGTCGCTAAAACCTCAAAACCCATTTAATCTACAGTAATATAGATTGTATAAATATTAGTGATTATCAATGTGTGGATTTATTGTGAATTCTCAAAAATTGCATTCAGTAGTGAAGAAAAAAATAATCACAATATCATATATCTCGGCGCACAATATAGTCTTTTTTCATTTGAGAGAATAAATAAACTAAATAAACGATCAGCTTTGAAATTATAGTAGTTTAGTGTTACACGAATTAAATGAAGTAAAATGTGTATGTGTTTTTGTGTGTATATAGAATACTATAATTTAGAGGAAAGGGCATTCACACATACTGTAAATAAACCCTATATCTCAAAACATTTAAAACTAAACATTCATAATCGAAATGATTTCTTGTTAGTTCTATACCAAGTCTTTACAGTAACAGAATTATAATTGTCTGGTATAAAATAAAAGATGATGAACATTTGCCAGAACTATCAGAAAAACTACCATACGAACCATCATAGAAGAATGAGGAAGTCGTAGACATTACTAAACATCATATTTAGAAATACACTCACAGAATAAAGGTGTACTGTACAATATACTAAAAAATACTATAAAAAACTTAAATACTATAAAATTATACATATTACCAAACTTTATGAAAATTGCACTAATTTCTGAAACATATCGGACCATACAAGCGATTGTCTGAGAAATTTCTCGCAAAAACGTGTTCCCCTTAAATTGACAGTTATAAAAATAGGAATATTTTACATTTTACAATTTTGTAAAAAATATATTGCATTAATACATTCAGCTATACGTATAAAAGTTATTAGGTAAAGGTAAGATACATACAGTATTGGCCATGGGATTAGAAATTTTTTAAAATTATCCAAAAAAATTAATTAATTTTTATAACTAAACCTGTTACTTAAAATATGGAAGTTGTATGTTTCTAAATAACGTAAATAATCGCCAACAAG
>JAUZND010003853.1:0-12034 GCA_034780555.1 Coelogynopora nodosa
ATCGATATTTTAGCGTGGAATGCTAGATTTATGTATATTGAGTTTAGATAGGAAAATGAGTGCATTAGCGTACAATACGTCTTATATATATGCATATGAAATAGTTAGTTTTTTGTTATGCTAAAGAATTTGACCAATTACTTAATTTCTATTGTCATTTTTATATCTTATTTCATATTTTATCTCCAATATCTTAAAATAAATATAATAAAACAGTTTATATTCTATGTCTTCGATGTTTCTAAGAGTTTGGAGATATATTTTATTCTGTGTTATTTTTACACATTCTATTACGTTTTATTTTCTATTCTTTTCATATTCATATATTTAAAAAAATATTTTTGTTATTTAAAAAAAATGGTTATAAATGTTTTTAATTTCATTTCTGATTGATAATTCTAGCCGTTCAATGTCAATATGACAGATTTTAAGATATTCTTCAAAAATATTGATCCATTTATATTTATTTTCCCATTCCATTCATTATCTATAAAGATTCTTCAGTTTGTAGGTATTTTGTGCGATATTTGATAAGATTCCTGATCCGTGTTTTATGACCATTTAAATAGGATTGCTATATGTAATCCCCATATCAGCTCTATAATAATATAATTGTTGCGATATAAAATAAGTATATTAAAATAATTAGTTTTATAGTAAAGATATAGCCAACGTTACCTGGGTGAGAATAATTTTACGGAGCGACATTTTTATTTTTGTATCTTTTGACGGTTTCATGTGTGCTTCACTTTCTTATATATTGTATATCAATAAAAATATTATTAGAAATTAGAAAGAAATACAAATTACTGTTTGGATGAAAAAATGCACTGATTTGACTAATTTGACTGATTGAGAAACATCACGATAATTCCTTCCTCTCTCGATAGTTTTGTGTCTTACGGACCGAGAAAAAAGGCAACACCGAGTCAATTTGGTCCATTTATGCAGCCATAGTATAGAAAAATGAGGAAATTCCACGAGTCTTTGTCACGAGGTAATAATATTATATTTAAAAAAATAATAATAAGGATGCAACCAATCGGGCTGAAATTAGAATTTTAACTCTATTACAGGAACTGAATTAAATCGAAGCCTGGCTATGGATACAGTTAACAGTGGGGTTGGTTTTTTAAAGGTACATCTTTAATGTGTGCATCCTTTTCACATAAATTAAAAAAAGAAAAAATTGGACACAATTTTCAAACGCGACTAATTTGGATGTTTTGCGACTTCTGGTTCAGGTTGTGTTATGCTACATAAAAGGTGATGTTTTTTTAATAAAATCTATATAGCAGCCTATCATTAACGTTAGCAAAAATCAACATTGTTGAATTGGTAGAATAAAAATTAACTAATAGTCGATTCTGTACTCTCTTTGTTTTCCAATGTTTTAAAACATATGGGAGGGAGGGAGTGGTGTTTTTAATCGATATAATTATTAACGTTAAATTCATAATGTACAGATCGTAAATTTTAACAATTGTCATTTTTGAGTTGCCTTCTATTATATTACCATTATTGATTAGATTACCGCGTGTTATGCAAGCATATTATATACATGGAAATATTTGATATCCAATCATTAACTATAATGCGATCAGATCTCCTAGATATCAACATAACAGATGATTTTGAGTGTATAATTTGCTATTACACCCCACAAAAACTTTCTTCTATCCATTACAATGACTCTTTAAGTTAGCTTTTTTCAGAATTCTTTTATTCTATTGTAATTTTTATTATGCAAGTTATGTACGAAAAACAGTTTTGTGTTTTTTTAAATAAAGGTCTAATTATTATTTATATTATTATTACAATTAATTAATTAATTATTTAATTAATTATAAATGAATGTATTTTATAACTAATCAATATAGCCCTATAGTCGTACTTTTATATCAAATTCATTTTTAGTCACTCAGTCCAGTGGCTCGAATTGACATTTTCCACTTTCCACTTTCCCTTGAAGTCTCTCTCTGTCGAAACCTCCTCGGTGTATTATGCGTCCGAAGAAACACATTTTTCTCTTCGCCATTTTATCCAAAATAAAAGCTCAACTCCAATATGGCATCAAGTACCCACTGATAGTGATTACTTTGATCCATCGTCAGTCTTCTCGGAATGTTCTTTGGGCAATTTGCCTTGTTGATGGCGTTAGATGAGTCTATAAGTACACCAATTCATTCCTCCACCTAGACTTCTATCTTTTGGCCGTGAAGTTGAAAAATGGTGACCCATCTTCCCTATTAGAGTCTAAATTACTATAAGTTTGGTCTTTCCAGAGATCATTATCAACACCTTTTCCGGGGTACAAGCAATGATACTCCTCACGAGAAGTTAGCACACCTGGTTTTGTTAATTACAATATTAAAAGATGAAATTAATTTGATTCCTCACTGGTGTTAAAATATAGTATTTCCAATTATGAGGTCATTCATGCAGCTGACATAATTCTACAAGACGCTCCCCTCTGTTATTGATCTCAACTATAAATTCATACTTTATTGGTGACCATTTTCCTGATTTCTTTCTCTTTTTCGCATTCCAATCTCCTAGTAAAACAACTATATCTTTCTTTGATATCCAATCTTAAAAGCCTCTTGAATCGCGGCCTCATAGTATTCAATGATGTTTGCTTCCGGTGAATCTGCTGTAGGGGCATATTCTTGAACATAGGGGATTTTAACAGGATGAGCGCATTCAATATTAGTGTATTATAAATAATATTATTATAGTTAAAAGGCATTTATATATTGTAATGTATTCTATAATATACTATTCAAATTGTTTTTTTGACGATCTGTTTAGAATATTAATATTAAGTACAACTAGCAATCCATGCAGTCATCAGTAGGGAGTCTAGGGTACCTCATGAGAGCTGAACAGCTCGAATCCGGTAGTGCTCTGTCTCTGGGGTGTTTGTACAGGCTCTGGGCTTAGTGCTTACTTAATATAAATAAACTGCAATCCAACCTTTTTACAAAACTATCAGATTCGCATAAAATTTCGTCACCAAACTTCATGTCTCCCTGGAATTGTTGAAATTAACTTTCTAAAAATTTAATTTATCAAAATTAGTAAAGTAGTTAGCAATCAAATACTTTAAAGTTTTAAGGTAGTTAAAACCTCTTTATATCAATAAAAGGCTTTAAGTCAGTCACGCGAAAATATATTACAATATAATATTATATCAAATTAATCGCACTCTTTTTGTTACTATATAATAACAATTTCTATTATTTATTAAAGCACACTCACTTCATTTATCTAATCATTAGACACCCCGTTTTCCCATTCCTCCTTGGTTGCTTGGCGTCGTAACAAAACTATTAAATATACTTTTCCTTTTATTTCATGAGACAATAATCGCTATTTGGACGATTCTTCCAGAATTGTAGGTTCGCAAACTTACTTTAAATATAATATTTATCATTCGGCAATAGATACCTCTTCATATTTAATACATTTTTAATAACTTGTAAGATATGTAAACTAAAATAATATATTATGAAAGAAAACTTCACAATAATTCATAAATAGACTTCAGCAATTTAAAGGTGACAGACATTAAATTAATTGCAAAACGTACCCACTAAATAAATCATTGATATAAAAATTCAAATTACAGAAATTTGTCAAAATTGGGATAAACTAACGACGCCGCCAAAAGGAAGTGAAATAACTATGAGGGGATCTCGTTAAGTATAATTTTGTATGTGATTGTTTTTAATATTAATCTATTTATATTCAAACGGTTGAAGAAGTATATCGCATCATTTTTTCTTCTTTTTTCCCGAATATATAAATGGACTACATATATAGTTAAAATCTATGTCTATATCTAATATAAAATCTTATGTGTATTTATTATAATTTTTTGTACTAAATATTAATTTCAATTTTTATTATAATTTTCAATACAATTTTCTCATGCATAACGTATCATTTTAAACAAATAATTGATATAAATATATATATAAAATCTATATCATGTAAAACTGATTATATTTTCCATGCTTTGACGAAGGTGTAGTTGTAATCATGTAATCATGACGAAATATAAAGTACAATTCATAGTTGCAATTGTCAATAATATCGTTTTTTGTTAACCGTAGAATTAGTTAGTGTCCATTTCAGAACTGTGATTCTAATTCAAATATGAAACATTATTTCACAAAAGAAAGTGAAGAAACACTTTTGACAAAATTTAACAACAATCCAATCATTAAAAAATATACACTGTTTAGCATGTTTGTCATACGCACACCTTTTCAATTGCTGAATTGAGTAAATAAAAAAAGTCATCGATGTGTTTCTGTCTCGACAGTTTCACGCAAAATAGTAAATAAAAATGAGAAATTTCTTAGAAATAATTAAAATTTAATAGTGTCTATGAGAAGAAATCGATTTTTCCCACCCTCCAAAATACCATTGCGCAGTTGCCCGTTCAATTTTTATATTGTGTTATGTATCATGGAAAAGTGTTGAAAGTTGATCATATAAAAATTATGTTTCCGGTCCATATACCTGCAGATATTAAATATATACCTCGTTCAAATATTAAATTATAATAACACGAAATGATAGTTTAAGATCAGTATTTCATGTTCTTTTCCATAAAATGTGTTTACAGAAGCTGATAGATTTGTTTTAGCACTATGTCGTAAACAGCCGTCACATTTCGGTTTCCACAGAGACAAAACGCAGGAATGAACTATATAGCGAATTTTATTAAACGTAGCAAATGTTTAATAATATAATTATTTCCCTCATAATATTCAAGCAGGCTAGTATTTCAAAACTTTACCAATGGCAACGATCATTAAGGAATCCGTGGAAATTTCCACATTTCATGGAATTTCTCGGGTAGCTTCATCGAAGTCTAACTACTTTCGCATTTTTTGGATAATTTTATGCTTTGGCTGTATAATAGGTTTTGGAATTCAGGTCAGATTGTTAGCTTTGAAGTTCTGGAATAGCAGCATTACTACAAGTGCTGATATACGTGGCATGAAGTTTGAATTTCCGAATATATTTATTTGTCAAGATAATCCTTTTTCATTTTCTTACTTTATGTTCAAAACTATGCACAATAGTTCGGACCTCTTCACTTTACAGAAGAACCTGGATAAAATCAACAACTTCCAGGCAGAGGTTCTCCTCGATGCCAAAACGCGTCCACTGAACAGAAATCACTTCTTCTGGGAAACACAACCACGGAAGCAACTTATTGAAATTGTGAAACAGCCGATCGCTCAAACAATCTCCCGACTTTTTATTCAAGGCAGAGAGGTTTTTGTGACCGGCGAAGATAGTCATGCTCAACTAAAGCTACACTACAGCCGCCACAAGCTGTATTGCATCCAAATAGCAGTGACTCCTGAAGAAAGTCTAGAAGAAACTGTCAATGTGATTACCCACTCAGATGATAATCAAAGCAAGGAATACATGGATTTTGTGAAGCAATTGGGCTTTGCAAATAAAAAGATGAACGGTTTACGAATGTATTTTACCCAGCCTGGTACAATGCCAGCGTTTGAAAGTGACTATGTTTACATTCGGTCAGGGTATTACTACGACATACATCTCAAGATGAATAAATACAGTTTGATGAATTCGTCCAGTAACACTTGTTATAAAGCTGAAGTAACCTTTATTGACCCGCTTCATCCGCAGTTAACTAATTACAGTCAGGGCGATCTGTTTCAGGATTGTTCCGATAAGGCAATTCAGGATTTTCTGACTGAAGAATGTGGGTGCTATGATCTTCAACTGACCAGGGGTCTGATAACCTCAACTGTTTACAATAAGTATCCAGCCTGTTTCAATGTTTCTGAGTATTTATTTTCGGGAAGTATGTCCAATTACTCCGCACTAGTTGAGCGCTTCAAATGTTATAGTGACTTCAAATCTAAAGTTCGAAAAGGCATACGGGATAAAATCTGTAAGAAGTTTGTTCCATGTGTAAGACATATTTACCACCCTTATTGGTCTTTTATGAAGTGGCCGTCTGAAAATTCCGTTGCTGACACTTTGGAAGAATATGTTCAGAAACCTTACAATGATCGTCGGAGGAGAGGTATTCCAGCCCCGGGATGGCGGTATATTCTCAACATGACTCATCCTGAACAGATTGACAAGGCTATTCGGGGATCGTTATCACGGGTTGAAGTTTCACCCCAAGAATTCTTTAGCACTGTTATTCAGGAATATGAACACTATACATTCTTTAATTTATTTTCCGATATTGGAGGAACTCTTGGACTTTTTCTTGGTGGCAGTATGCTCTCAGTCGTAGAAATAGTTGAACTTCTTCATAATTTGTTGGCAACTCATTCGTTCTTTCGAAAGGAGACAAGAAAAAGCATGTACGAAAAATATTCTAAACACGGAGAAGTATCAGTTTCAGTGTCAGATTGGATTTAAATGTTTGATCATAAATTTTAAACTATGCTTAAGTTGGATTTTCATTACTTTTTCTTATTTCTGAACCGCCGTAGCGATTATCATTCTATATCTTGTTTACTACAATTTTAATAGACGCATATTATTTTTGTTTAAACATGATTGTAAAAGTATATATACCTTAGTGAATTGGTGAATTTAGATTTCTTACTAATTTCTTACCAAAATCTTTTTTAGAAAATCCAAATTGCAAATAATCGGGAGTGATTATATCGATTATGTATAAACTAGCGGACGATACTGTAATCGGTTGTAACTTAAATCCGGAAGACAAATCGGAGGAAAAATCCTAAGGAAATTTTACCTATTTGTCAAGGTCATCAATGCAAAAGTATTTAAAATAAACAAAATGGTTCTCAATAAATAATCAAATTAATTAATAAATACAAATTTAAGTGATTTTAGAATGCTGATAAAAATGGTCAAAATACTTAAATCATTTAAATTAATTTTGAAATATACAAATAAATAAATTATAAGTAATTTTAAGTAATTATTACATTCTTTAAATTAAAATTGTTTGTTTATCTTTGTTACTTATTTTAATGCCGACCTTAAAAACTAGTTATTTATTTCTCCGGTTTTTCCTCCTGTTTTTTCATCCGGATTTAAGTCACAACCTTTCAAAGTTGCGTCAAAACAGCGCGAAGGTAAGATTCTACAAATCATTTAGATTTCGTAGCCATTAACTGCATTTATTACTTATTGGAAGAGGCTAGAAGAGACTATATAGAGGCCAGAAGAAAAATATTATCCAAGAAACTATTTGTCAGGAGAGGTTTAAACACTCTCGAAACCTATGTAGATATCATTCTTTTATAGAAGATAAATTATTATAATTTATAATTAATAATAATCAATTATTGCTAATAAAATTTATAAATTTCAAAACGATTTAAACATATGGAAATTAATATTGAATAATTAAAACACAGTGTTATAAAACATTTATATCATATAATGTGCATTTTTTATATGCATTGTTATATTTATTATTATATCAAACTGCATACTACTCATTAATTATAATTGTTATAAAGACAAAAAAAATCCGAGGTTTATTTCGTATTGATCAATATGGAAATGTATATTTACGACAAATGAGATTGTGATAAAATAATTTAAGATCTGATTGGTGAATTTGAGTTAATATAAGGAATTTTAATTTTTTAGCACACTCAGATTTTTTCTTGTTATTTTCCTGCAATAAAATGAATTTGTCAGTTATAATTTTAGTTATCGTATCATTGTATGGTGAAGCTATTGGTTCATCAATGGAAACCAATCAACGCTACAAACTATTCGAAAAAATATCCGTAAATCTTCCAGGATTTCCACGACTCGAGCCTGACACTTTAGAAATATATGGCATCAACATTTCCATGAAAATATCTCAGGTAATTAGCACTTTTAAAACTCCAAAAGGTATTCAAATAAAAGGATGTTTAAAAATTGACTGGTACGATCCATCGCTGCAATGGAATGATGAAGTTGAATTTTCTAACATATCGGATATAACATTTTCCAAAAATCTAATCTGGTACCCGCAAAATGTATTACTATTAGACGAAATTGATCAACCAGTTTTTAAAGACGTCAATCACTTTTCTAGTTCTATTAGCGACGTTTTCGTTCAAAGTAATGGTTTAGTAACAATACACAGTCACTTTATATTCTCTGTTACTGGTATTAGTGTTGGGGAAGGGGTTTTTCCCTTTGATCAGCTAAGATCAAACATATTTTTAACCTACATGTTTTCCGAGAAGAATATTCCGATTCACTACAACATTCAACTTTCCTCCCGAGCCGCACTAAGTTTTGATAGTGTATGGCAATTTACCGAGCAATGCATTTGGAATACTGAAATAACTCATGTTAACGGTAAGAGTCAATTAGTCAAACAAATACATCTTATACTTCACCGAAAGTCTGCTTTTTATACCTGTTCAATTGTTATTCCTACTTTTCTCATCTCCCTCCTGTCTGCTGGACTTCTCTTCGCGAATTCTATTCATGAAATCGCCTCAATCAAGTCCACTATTACGATTATAACGATGTCAATATATGTTTTTCAAGCCTCTATGATTCCAACCCAATTTCATAATTTTGCCTCGGTGTTGAATGCCCTAATTTTGATTCAGATGATCCTACTGATAGTATTTAGTAGCCTGACACTATTCCTAAATCAGTACGAATCCCAATCAAGCAATACTGGGGAAGGTTTACAAAGATACAAAGAGGGCATGCTCATGTTTGTCTATATTATGCTCACCGTTTTCAATTTTATCATGTGTTATGTCTTAATTCCAAACATATATAATTATAATATTCGTCAGTCTATTATTCAACACTAGTGTTTTAATGAATTCGATTCATATATTTAACTTCAGTGTTTTGTAAACCTTCATATAATTGTAGAATATTAATTAGTCTTGAAAATATGTTAGTAGTAGATAGAAAGTGTTGGCCTGATCTTGATTGTATTAACATTTTAATATATATTTTCAATACAGATATGTAATTCTAAAAATTGTTTTGCACTAATCATTATTTATAGGTTTACAGGAGCGAATTGTCTCCACAGATATGTCTAATGTTTTCGTGTTACGCATATACAATAGCTACCTAAGCTAATCTATATATTTTACAATCATACAATTAACTAATTTAAAAACAAAACAATTGGTGTATACCTTATAAAGGACATGATATAAAATTAACAATAAAATAGAAAATATGTTATATAACTAATAGTTATGAATACAGGCATCAGTATGATGCGCGAGAGTTACTTCGTAAATAAAGATATGTAGACATTTATTTTATTTTAACAAAATACTGTCAACTCATTACTGAATTATTCGCAATTGATATAGTTATATTGAAAATATTTAAATGGTAATATTTTAAAAGTAAACCAATTGTTTATTTTAAAAAAATACAAATGTATGTGATATTTTAACAACAGTCCAAAATAATTATACATGCACCATTATGCACATTATGCATATACTGTATATATATACATACAGTTTTACAACCGATAATTTGAAAACAATTAAAAATCTTTTACTGTATTCAGTATAATATTAATGTTATAAATCAATAAATATATAAACACAATTATTATATAAATGTAATGCACCATTTTTAAATATAAATGAATATATATATATATATTCTTGCAAGTATTAAAAAATAACGATAATAATAAACAGTATATTTATAAATAAATTTTTAAAAAGTGATGATAATAATAAATTTATTTTACATTTAAATTATATTTATTAAACTTTAGTATGCTATTTTTCATTTTAATAATGTTATGGCTACAGTTATGTAGTTTTCTTGTAAGAAAATCAGTCAAATAATTATTTATTTGTTTTTTCTAGAAAATATTTGCAAAAGTGAATTATTTTCAAAAAATCCCAAAAAAATGATGTTGTGATTTAGAATAATTTACTGTATTAAGAATATACGATATTACTATAATATTTACACAAACTATTTTTATATCTGCATAACTTAAATGAATAATATGTGCAAAAATAACGGTTAAATAATTGCACAATTTTGAGCTGTCTTAATCTTATTTTTAAAAATATTTATAAAAAAAAATATATATATATAAATATCCAAATTACCAAATAATCAATAACCAAATAATTAAAAGCTGAATTAACCAATAGAAAATTATTTATGTAGCTTAAATAAGAATAAGACAGCTCAAAATTGTTAATACTGTTTGTAAAATACTTTTTGTGGTAATTATTGTTAATAATTATAATATAATTTTATAATATTTATATATATTTTAACTTATATTGGTTATTTGTTATATCAGTTATTGGTCATTTTAATGGGTACTATTTACGCATAATTTTTACAAGCAAAAATTATTAGCTTATATGCAACTTTAACTATCTGGTCCTTTTCAATCAGTTTGATTCTTGTAAAAGTAAGACATTTTTACAGAAAAAAAATGAATATTTCATTTACTTATGAATATACTTTTTCTGTTATACTGAGAGATTGATTGTATGTATGAATATACTTTTTCTGTTATATTGAGAGATTGATTGTATGTATGAATATACTTTTTCTGTTATACTGAGAGATTGATTGTATGTATGAATATACTTTTTCTGTTTTACTGAGAGATTGATTGTATGTATTTGTCAATTACACAAAACATAAACATACTTTATATAAACAAGTATTATTTTAATATATTCCGGAGCGAGGCACGCTTAAATAGTTTGGGATGCCTCATCAGGAACAAAGTTCTGTCATAATATACCAAAGAGTAGTTATCAAGGCCAAGGTTTCAGCAGCTTGTTTTTAATAATAACGGTGATAAAAATGATCACGGGGTGTCTTCTTATATTAATAAATTGTTTTGGGTGCGTAAAAGACAGAATTCTATAAAACGGTATTGATCTATTAAAGAATCGTTCTACATCAAGCAATAATTCACACTAAATTCCATTGCAAAAGAAATGCTCAATGAACAATTCTGTTGAACTATCGTTCGTTATGTTTGCATTAGTTCGCTTATGACCAATGTTTTTAGTTGATAAATATCATTTTCATAGTAGACAAAATATTTACAAGGATCATATGGATCATTATTAAGAAAATCTGGATCATACGCTTGATCTACTGGTTAAAAGTGAATTTGTTCAATAACTCTATAACTCAATAACGCTTTAATAATGTTATTTTAAAAAATTAAATATAGTAAAAATAGTATGGAAAAGTACCACATTTATAATGTACGTTCATCGCAGATACATACATAAAGCTACAATAGTTATTATCTAATATTATAAAAATTAATTTTATAAATTTTTATTATTTCACAAATAGTACTTATAATTAATTATTTTGAAACATGAACTCACATAATTTGAATTATATTATTTTATTTTAGACATAATATAGGTATATGTATATAAATAGTAATTTATAGCCTATGATTAACTTTCATGCTCATTCATGTTATTATTTAAATATTTTTTATTGTTGCATTTCTCTAAGTCATATTAAGTTTTTACATATTTTTGAGAAGTTCATTTTTAATGGGGAATCAATATATATATATATATATAAATAGATCCAACTCATAATTAAATGAAAACTAAATAATGACAATTACTGTAATAGTCATAGTTATCAATCACTTTTCTTAGTGAATTCTTCTTATTTTCAAATAGATTCCAATTATTTATTTACGTTTCTTCAAAATATTTTCTTTAATTTTCTATCAATTGTTTTCCACAAAATAATATCTACTTATATGAAGTATGACCCATTTAATTTGAAAGACTCATTAAAGGTTCTCACAAAAAACGAAATACTTCTCTTGCATCTCGCCAATATGATAAAAATCCCAAAGTAAAGATTTTGGATAAAATTGTTCATTATTTTACGCATCAATTTAAAGTTCAAGTAGTTTAGAGGTTGCTATAAAAAAATTATTTACTACGAGGGGGTTCAATAAGTTCGCGCACTTGATATCAAAGAAAAATGCTATCCATAGAATCAATACATTATTTTAAACTAC
>JAUZND010003854.1:0-32796 GCA_034780555.1 Coelogynopora nodosa
AAAAAGTTTGAGAAAACTAGTGAAAACAATTATGCTGGTTTAGTTTAATGTTTGTAAATGGTATACAATAAAAAACAGAGGTCATATAATTGTATTACCAATATATACAGCTACAATGAAAAACTGCATTGCAATTAAAACTAATTCATCATCTTTAAACTGTAAACCACGACCATCTATAAATAATCATTAACTTTTATTTTTAAGCCTAAAATAAATAGCACTATATTTTTTAAAGTTTTCTTAATAGTAGAAAGATAATAACAGTAAACATCATAATTTCTGTCAGTTTCACTGGAAAAACAGAACAAAAAGAACGTCAGAAAATAATCAAAGATGCCTGATTTCTTTTATTCACAGCTTCATAGAAACTTTAGTACGACCGCCCACGTTTCAAACCTAAAAGTACAATTAATCAACTTCATAAAATTATAAATTAAACAAACTGCAAAAAAGCGGCTAACAAAGTCGTCTTTCTTTGTTAATTTGTTGGTTTCCTCCTTCTTCCTTCTTTCTCCCTCCTCACACACAGAGAGATAAACAGAAGGAAGTTATAATGACGATAATAACATTATCAGACTGTAATCATATATTATGAATATTGTGGATTTGTTACTCAGTCAGTAAGCCGGGCACGCAGTAGGCCGTTGATGGATGATATTATTATAAGGGTGAAGTTTGGGCGACAGACATAGTTTAGTATATGGCTTACCGGCAGCAGATTACAGCCTTGCAGGAGAGTGCGACATCCAAGAAATCACGTCTACAGTCACACGAGAGCGCGTATTTCAAACTCTGACGATGAAAAGAAGAATTCAAGACGAGTTAAGGTTACGAGAATGTATATATAACAATAAATATATAAATCATGTAGTACAGCATACTACTACACAATAAAGTTATAATCAGTGAACGATCACGAGAAATGATCTGTTCAATGTATGTGCAGAAAAAAACGTTTATTAACATTATATATATATATAAAAAACGTTAGTTTTGCTTTACATTTTTTAAAATTTCTAATTAAAAAATATAAGTAAAAAACATGATAATAACTTTTTTCTCAACAATTGATATTGTATTAGAAACTACGATCAGAGTTGACTTAAGTTGGCTGAATATAACAATAAAGTTTTTAAAGCATTATAATTTCGACAAGATTTTAATAAATTTATTTTTGTATAATAAAAGCTTAATAATTATTAATGATTACGTCAAAAAACTTCCACGTAAATATACATAATATGACGTGAATAAGTGCAGAAAAATGGCAAAGTATATTCACCGGATATATCTACATTGCATTGCAGAACTATTATTCTTTTTGTATTTAATAAACGAATATTTTTTTTGAAGAATAGTTGAATAGATAAACTGTCCAGACGGATGTTTATTAAAAAGGGCCACAAAACAATAAATGCCCACAAGTTCAATTTAATCAGAACCGAAAACACAACGTAGGCTAATACTGAAATATAGTGGAGCTAAATCAAGATCAAGATAAATCGCTCCTCGAATTTTAATTCGAAATTCGAAAACTTTTCAGGATTTCTACCACCTCTACGAGAACCATGCATTATCAAAATGAAGCATAAAAGATTGCACCATTGGCAAGAGGGTAGTCTTACCTCGCCGTCAATGACAAGACCAACATCGTTCTCCTTTCTCACGTGTGTTGGACCAAACTGGGCCAGTGCGCTTTGAAGTTCACTCCGAGTCGCCTGAAATGCACAATATCAACCATAACCATCAATATAAGAGTATCACAAGAAACGACTGAGCTAGCAAATAGGTAGCAGTTTAGGACGACTATTCCTAACTAAAAGAAGGATGGATATCCAAAGGTCGCCTGAGAGAAAAAGCAAAGATTAACATCGATGCTGTGATCATACAGGAGATATTAATTTATTATATAATATTTATTATTTAAAAACTGAGAAAACTATAACAAAAATGATATTAGCTTCAGTGATGTTGATTATATAGTAAAAGTGTAGTCATCAATTAATGCTCAAGTGATGAGAATATAAATGTCGTCGATTATTAAACATCTTGATTATAATATATTAGCATACCTGCCAACCTGGTAGAGTAGTATATTCAACATATTTTCAACCTTATAAGATCATCTACAATCTACAACATTTTAGAAGAATGAAAAACTTGTTGAATAAACTGTTTACGCAGCAACAAAATGCTTTTTACTATAACCTTTTTTTAAATTATTTTACATTCGACAATTTTAGTGTATTGCATTATTAGAAATTAAGAAAACTAATTTAGATTAACATATTGAATTAAAATGATACGCACTAATTAGACTTGATAACTTCACATAAAACACTTTTTTTAAATTCTATTTTTAATTAAAGTACACGAAAAGATAAAATCAGGTATTAAATTATGGGTATCGACCGAGGCATTGAAGAATAACAGTTCTCATAACTTGAGTGACATAATGTTATATCAGGTACACACGTGATACGAAGAAAGGAGACATCGTCATTAATAAATCTGAACTTGACGTTTGCTTAATTACTTTAATGCCAAAAATGTCACAACGAAATTTGAGGGACTGCCAGCTTTAAAGTTTCCAACATACTTGAAAACAAGGCAATAATAATGTCACAATAATATTGTCACAAATTTTGATAAATACAATCCCGTTACAGTATAATTCGTATATTTTAATAAACGTGGATAATGTAGGCAGATTAAAATAATAATTAACCTCAAGCAAAAAATCCAAATAAAATAGTGATCAATCAAATTATAATATTTATTATTAAACACAGATTTAACCACACTATTTTTTTTTCATATTGTAATTATTAGAGAACTATAATTAATTTAAGTAACAACCGAAACGCATCATTACACATTAATATTATAATATAAAATATGCGTCGAATCATATACGTGTATTTTTGTCCAAATTTTCTAAACATATGAGTGGTTATGACGTGGTTTTACTCATTACTCATTAACTGAAATTAATAATTGTTACAACACAATAATAAGGATCTGATTCAAGTATATTTAAGTAAAATTATTGATTTATTTTCGTGAGCTTTCCGTACAAAATTTAAAAACTAGAATACATCAATAAAAACTGACCAAATGATCAAAATATCAAAAATATTGTTAATTTTTATTACATGATTATTCTTTAAAATTAATCCCACTACGGTGAACGTAGCAAACAAATGTGACAAATAATTAATGTCTTAATATATTACACTTTTTAGAATAATACAATTATTTTTTATATTATTATTATCAATATATTAAGAATATAATAATATAACATATACTATAGAATTCGGCTTACATTATTACTTCTTATAAATACATAGCATGGTTCATAGTATTTGTCAGGAATAATTTCCCAGACACAATCTCAATTTCCCTAACTTCCCTGACAGCTATGAACCCTGACTAGGATATAATGTTATATCGTATTTTGTATGTATGTTAATTAGGAGCACGTCATAATATATCGGTAAAAAAGTTGATAGAGCAAATTATGGGTATTTTATATAATTTATTATAATATTGTTATGACACTTTCTCTCAACTCTGGTCGGACACTGCGATCACACGGTGCCCAGGTACTTTTCCAACCAATTAGTAAACTATCATCTGGAATAGTTTATCTATAAATTGTCGTTCTGAGGTTAATTTTACTACACTTAAGATTATTTTCAAATTTGAACTCTTCTAATTATAACTCTTCCTTTTCTTATACACATTGATTGTAATATTTCTAATAGATTTTGTGTCTATAATGTTATTTATTATTTATTGTCTTGCAAAAGAATCATACGATACTAATGAATATATTGTAATATTTGGTTAATACAATACAACTGTTACTAAGTGAAAACCCACAAAATATCTATCTATTAAATACTTACATCAAGGGAGCTTGTGGAGATGACGTAAATCGACATGGACTGTGTCAACAGCTTACAGGAATAGCCTGAAAGAAATAAAAAAAATAACACAATAAAATGCATTTTATCTACAAGAAAACAAACATAATATTATACACATATATTTATTCTATCAGAGTCACATTCAGAGCACACGTGAGAAAGTGGAATCCTGGCAGGCAGAGGGAAATGAGGCTGTTATTGACAAAGTCATTCAACCGGAATGGTATGCAGCAGCGGTAGGCAGTTGAGGAGTGGTGTTGAAACTATAGCCAGTCCATTTATTGAGCGAAAAATAGAGAAAACTACCTAATTTGAAGATGGACCGACAGAGGTAGGTAGATGGTAGGTTACTTTACTAGGCAGAGCTCAGTGGGAGAGCAATCAATACGGATCTGGAATGGAAACCACTTTGTTATGACAAGATTCGAGTGAGTGACCACGGGTAAAACTGTTTAGTCTCTGTATACACCGACTAGCTGACATTCCACTCACTTGAAACAATTATTGGGTAAAACAGTGACTACAAATAGATACGTTAAACATGAAATATTTACGGACAACTAAATAACAATTCAAAAATATAATTTTGACTATATTTTACAGTTTAATAATAATATGACGATTACAAAATAATATTGTGTATTGAAGATTAAAAAGGCTAAAGGAAACAAATACAACAAATATGAATAAACAGAAGACCTGAACAGTAAATAGAAATGACTGAAATGCACATTTCGTGTGATCATAAACCACAATATATTAACAATTAATTACAATTTATAGTTACTAATTAAAATTAAATATTTGCATCTTTACCTAAAGGAAATCATTAATTGGTGCTTCGATAACATTTTGATCATTTGATAATGAGAACATGTTATCGCTTCGCTAAGTCACAAAAAAGACAGTTCGAAACAGTTTTCAAACAAAGTAAGGAAAACAAATTATTTTAATTAAAAATAGCGAACTCTACTCATTCCATTATTTTATATTAATTATAAAATTGAAAACAAAGTATAAATTTGAATTGTCACGTAATGTTTGCTGCAGTTCTAACATCCTTCCTATTCTAAATTCGCAATACTTCGAGCTATTGTTATCAATTGGTATCGTAATGTTGTCTAATTCGAATTAAAATATTACTTATTTACACAGTCTGACTTCATGAATGCCGGTACATATTAAACCAATAAAGTTCAACACAACAATTCGACATCAAATTACAGATGTAGAGCATTTTCAGCACATTGACTTCCGGACTAAACGAAGCCAGCAAAGGAGATCATCAAACACACCTACCTCTAGATTTGAGTACAAAGTTCGTTTTAACTTATAAAGGTAGCTATTTATAATCCACTCAACTAGAATAGAAATTTAATCTACAAAAGAGATTGTATCTCCATAATATAAAGATAATATTAATAATATATAATCCTATTTGTGTAAAGTATTATTTGACTTGTTCAAGTACTAGAGCGCTTTCAAGCATAGTGCGCATGTTTGTGGAATATCTATATCTACTAGATTTTCTAATCTATATATTCTTGACAGTAGCTGGACTAATGTAATTATATAAACTAGTATAAATATATTTTACGAATATGTTGAATATTAATTGAAATATAATAATTACATTTGATTAAGATATTGATAAAAAGCTGAAATGTCAAATTAATCGGATACGACACGTTTGTCTATAATGATTATCATTAAAACATACAACCTAATAATATGCACAACACAATTTCAGTAATGACAATTGGAGATTTCAAATTGGACACAAAATTGAAAAACAACGTTATTTTGTAATTATAAATAGTTAATATAAATACAAATTAATTGGAGCAAAAACTGTTTGACGAATTATGTTAATGGTTAAATATTGCTATAAATAACTTGAAAGTAACAAAGTTGGCTGATGATCGATAGTTTTGTATATGTTTTCTTGTTTTGTCAGTTTTGTTTTGTGAATTGAACCATTGAAATATTTAGATATTCTTTCTAGGAAGATGATTAATTTCATATTGTAAAACGAACAAAGGGTAAAAAGAAGATATACAACACTGAACAAATATAATGATATATTTTTTTCTCTTACCAACAGAATAACAAGGACTGCTACTATTATTGTAGTATGTTTGAATCAACAATTTACAATGTAAAAAAAAGTTTTAAAATAATAATAAAAACCTCGAGGGCTATATCACCCGGTTGCTTGAAATGGTGTTCTAGTTTGGGAACTGGAGAAAGGCAACCTTAACTACCAGAATAGACTTTGTCAATGTAAAATCCTGACCAAAATAACTCAAAACCATCCGATCAACATTACCATGGTAACACACTCACCAATATTGATGGCGGTTTCCTGCTTGTCACCGGTAAGTACCCAGATCTTAATGTCCGCTTTGGCCAAATTGTAAATGGTGTCGGGGACGCCCTCCTGCAGTTTGTCCTCGATCGCCGTAGCCCCGAGCAGCTTCAGGTTCTGTGAGGTGGTCAGAGATAAGTCAATTTTTACCCCAGTAAATACACCATTATAGAATAACGACCCAATATAGTTAGCCGCATTTATACAATAACTATTTCCCAAATATACCAATTGTGTGCCATTCAGAATTGTGAATATCTCATTCTAAATTGGTCTAAAATTAAATAATCGTTGCATTTGGGACAAATATTAATTATCTATCATTTTGTTCAATTAAAGACTATGTTTGAAAGAACAACAGTTAGAAATTCATAAATCATATTTCTATATTATATAAAAACTACAATAGACTGATAACCTAAAATCACAACGAATCGTATGCGCCTTTTTGTGCTTTTTTATAACGAATGCATTTTCGGTTGAGCTCACAAGGTCACAACCGAAGAAATTCGAATTATTCAATCTATTTTATTGACATAATAGTTGAGTCCTTGGATACAGAACAATATATTCTATGTTAACATGTGAATAATATACCTAGTACTGTATTTTAAAAATCTTGAAATATCCATCTAAATGAAAATATTAGTATATTACACGGTTCTCGGGTTTTTCTCATCTGAAATAATTAAATGCGTTTTCGAGGAAATCAAATTAGCGTGTGAATCCTGATATTACGCCATACAACATAATATTATTAAGACCGTAAGTTGTCAACTCTTGCTCTCACCTGCTCAATGAGCTCCCCGACAGCCTCCAGCTTGGCCTCGCGGTCAACGAGCGAGGTGCCAGCTGTATGATACTCCTTCTTCCACTGCTCATAGAAGGCTGGTGTGATCTCAGTGGTCGCGATGCACAGGGTGCGCAGACCTAATCAAGACAAGTGGGGCCAGAGTTGACAGATTTGCGGGTGGGCACCACAATGAGGAGTTTGTCAGCTTAGATCTACTTCAAGTTCGAGAATTTATTTACTTTACGTTATATAATGTAGAATGTGATAAAATAACCTCACATATAAAAATATAAAAAATGATTAGAACTTTTATAATATATAATTATTATGTTCCTTAAAATATACTTTATAGCAAACTTAATAAAATATCAACTTCATCAGATTTCATAAATTCTTTTATTCTGATTCCGTTGCAAGGAAGTCATTTAATGATAACTAGCTCGATTAAAAAATGACTTTCATATTATAAATAGTTTTGTGCGCATATGTGATTCAAAACGTGTTTCATTGCTGCCACCTCCCCTGCACCAAAAAACTAATTGTTTAGTATTAAACAGGAAAATATTCAATTGTGTCATTAAAATCCGCGAGTAACCTGTTAAACTTTACATCCAGATTATAATAAAAAATAAATAGAACGACGAATAAAAAACTCTAATAAAATTTTGAATAATTATCTTATTTAATTTCCAAAACGTGACTTTCTCGACTACCTCACCTTGTAATATCTTGATAAAATTTTAAATTTCACAAGACAATTCAAAAAGTACTAGCAGATTTCTGCTTAAAAAATGTTATGTTTGTTTGATGATATTATATACAACATATTCCAAAAACATAAAAAAAAAAAATTTTAAAAACATTTACGCTAACTGATATATTACAGAATTCGTAATGCTGTACTTTATTAATTGAAATAGATATTGTTAAAACAATAATTAATCTATACTATTTAAAATGAAATACTTCACCGTACCAATAATATCTAATGCACCAGTAGCGAAAAATGAAGGCAATTCCCCACCACTACTAGTGGCTTCAGAGTTCACTGCCAATCGGATCCTATTATATTAGGATTTAAACATTATTAATTTTACTATAATGCCAATATAATAATCTACTTAATGCTGACGGTGAGTTGAAGGATTATTATTTCAGTAAGGTGATAATAGGAACTTGTCGCGTCTAATTATTTATTCTTAAAAATCTAGTCAACCGCCAGTTTGCTTTGTTTTAAAATAAGATTACTTTAATATAATAGTGTCATGAAAAGACAGTCACAAAAGCATCACAAGCTAGAGTTGTGGCATAATACAAAAACATTGTAGATTTTTATACTATCTATTTTATAAGTCTCTTAGACAAAGTTGACATGGAATGAATTAATTTTAATATCTTTATTTTTGTGTGATAATCAGACAATAATAGCACTTTTAAAAACGGAGAAAAAAATATTAGTAGAATATAATAAGACATTTAATTATTTTTTATATAATTCACTTCTTTTTCAGAAGAAAAAATATTTACAAGGGTATGATAGTATCACTAATGAATGAAAAATGGGTTACTTTTTTATGTAACCTGTGTATGCATAGTGTAGTTTTTAGTCAGTACTTGATGGGAGAGGCGCTACCTATAACATTAGTTTCATAATATTAAAATATTAAATAAATTGATCAAAAATAGACCGAAATTAATATTAACAAACAGGACAACTCGATTTTTTTATGTATAGTATATATTATACAAATAAAAGTGAAACAATAAAAACGAATCAACCAAACATGGAATAATATAAGACTATTAATTAGCAACATCCAACTTGTTAAACGATGTACACTGTAAGAGAGTTAAACAAAACCACAGCTTAAAAAGAAAGAAAAAGATTGAGAAGAACCCAATCCATTAGCAGGGAATTGTGCATGTCAAACGACCAGAATATATTCTCTTAGCAATGGAATAGGTTTGCTGTCAGATCTCTGTTCATGCTGCCAAACACACCAGAGGGTAATCGATACATGCATTCTGTTCAGATTAATGTGTTGTTTCGATCCGCCAGACAGTTAGATATAATTCCGTTGGCATTTACGCATCACACTCTTGTGTTGAGGGGTGAAAATGAACGAAAGTAGAGAATCGAAAGAAATAGAATATTATAGATAGATAAACTGCCGCTCACATTATTACAACACACACAGAACAACAAAAAAACCGGTGGTATGAATCGCACTTGCTTGCATGCCAACAGTGAAATGATAATATGGTTGTCGTATATAAGTCAATCAAACAATGCCTGAACTGATCCCCGCCTTTCAGTCATTTATCTCAGGTCTGGCACAAGATACAGGAATGAACCAAGCCTGGTGCATAACACAGCCGGCGGCGGTGGGCTATTATTGCGAAGATCGGCCGGTCAGATGACGACTTGGCCAGTTGGAGGTCTACAGCCACTCCTGAACCAGCGCGACTGCCACAGACAGACACCAATTTGAACCAGTCAAAAGGGGAGTAAAGTCTACTTTCTGTTTCTCTCAATCTCCATCTGCAATCGATCGCTTATAAAGTAGACAGACACAAATTATAGTCCAACACAACACAACCAGAACAGAATTCGGTTCAATAGAACTTCTTAAGAAATGAAGGATGTATTATTTACAGAATAGTGATGAGTCGTCTAGTGCTCCTCTCCATTCGTTTGTTCTCTATCAAACACTGATCGCACTTTTCACTTTTCTTCCCTGCATAAGAGAACATTTTAAAGACTAAAGCCGTGTGGAAATTGTTACTTTTGTCATAATATACCGCCCACACTAGCAGCTAGTTTACAAAATAATATAAATAATACAGCCTATTTAGTGCTCACCGATTTTGGCAAATTCTTCGAGTTGTTCGAGCGTCTCCTGTTTGTAGGGGGAATCTGGAGAGAGACGCTCGTAGATCACCGTATCCTATAAGTTGTGGGTTGAGAGAGAGAGAGAGAAGACATGGAGAGCTTAATTCAATTATCACGACATTGCATGTAATATAGAATAATACACTTCAGGTGTGTATATATTGTAAATTAAAAAATAACTATTTTCAACATATAAAAAGGTAGAAGATAAAATCACGACTTGAAATCTAATTTAATAATCTTTGAAAAAAAGCATAACTAAATTACATAATCAACAGTACTTTTTGATAATTTTTTTTACCTTATGGTAAAAGTTCGTAATGAAAATCAAAATAAATCCTAGAAGCATATCATTAAAAAAAATCATCTGTACATATTATCACAATAGGTTATGTCATAGTATTTTTGTCTATGATAAATAAGTACTAGTAATTATTATTACACTAAAAGCCACAATCGATTTTTTAAATAAAATCATAGATTTAAACAATAATAACTAATGTATATATAAACGAGGTGACAGATAATTCAAAACTATTGACTAATTTTTTAACCTACAATATATATGAATTTACTCAAAAAAGCAAAATACGCGTAATAAAAGAAGAATCAACAAATGAATTTTTTTGTATAGTTAGTAGATGAAATTAACTAAGCCTACAATATTTTTACAAACAGAATGACATTTAATTACATTTACAGAAAAATAGTTGAAAATTAGTACTAATCAGATTTTTTTTTCAAAACAAGGACTTTAAGAACAATCTGGACATTATTATGGCAAACCATTAGAAAGTACATGAAACACGTAAAAAGATAATAATAACATATGAATATATAGAAATGCACAATGCAAGAGAGACCATATCAAATATTTCGAAATGACATTAATGATAAGGTTGCTAATAGTGTGGTCAACAGGATGGAATCCACTGTTCATATTCAACTGTTCAACTGTCATATATCACTCTTCACTGTTCATAATAAAAGCATATTCAATTACTATATAGGTAATATATAACCAGAACACTCTAAACGAACGATGGAAGCACTATTAAAATTTGGATTTATTAATAATATATTTAAAAAGTGAAAAGCACTATTTTTCAACTGAGTATTTATTAATGGTTAAATTTTAATATTATTTATATATTTAAAAGTCACATGGAGATTGTTATGGACAACAGTATATAGCCGAGATTTTATAAACAAGCATATGTGATGTACTAAATGTCTACTTTTTAGGAATCAATGTTTTCGTTTTTTTCTTATAACTAAAAAATTATACATAATTATGATTGACCTGAAATTTGGACACGAAATTACATACGCAATATTTTCTTGTATCACTAAAAAAGAATTACGATGAATAAATACATACGCTTTAATAGAATTATTTTCCTTTATTCGCTTTTTACATATGGAATAATTATTTTTCTAAAGTAAATTACTTGCAAATGCTATTTAGGATTAAAATTTAACACGCACCATTAGACCGTCTTGAAAATACCTTTCAAATTATATAAAATACGATTTTTTGAGAGAAAAAATACATACGCTTGTTTGTCAAATCACGGAAGAGTATATTTTGTTCACCACTTCAAAATCAAAAAATTATTTTATTACATTTACTAATTGGATTCTTCATTTACTTCGAATATTAGTTATATATATATATATATGTATTATTATAGAAATAAATAAATGACTATAGAAGTTATTTTAAGTCAACATAAGTTGTTTCCAACATAAAATACATAAGATAAATTTTAAAAGTGGATTATAATATATTTAAATACTTTATAAATAAAATATATATGTTAGCAAAAACAGACACTTAGTTTTATTTATTAAATTAAGACTTTACGCACACTTCAATACATCATTTGTAATGTATCTAAATTCAATATAAAACAACCTTTCTATCTATTGTACACTATAAAATACAAAATAACATTTAAACAACTATGGTTTAATGATTCATTAAGGAGTAAAGAAAGTTAAATGAGAACACGATTAAAAATAGAATTTATACAGAAGGATAAATATTTACAATACAATAATTAATTAATATTAAAATAAAAAAGTTGTAGTTGTAGTTTAATAATCTTATAATTATAATGATGGGCATGTGAGGTGTACGTTTAGAATTGAACTCAATTAACTTTCTCAGCTAATGAATCATGACGCACTGAACTATAATTAGTTGAAATGTGATTTAAATTAAACTGTAATTGACTTATAATTACATTTACTTACTTCCCTAATGGTGTGTTGAAATATAACGAAGGTGCTCAGAAAATGAAACAGTATAACATAATTATACATCATGTGAAATATTTCAATAGAAAACTGATAATACACTTTTAATTAACTTTAATTTTTAGATTTTACACGAAACATAATCTATACCATATCACAAATTTATAGATTTCACAATTACTTTCTCAATTTTAAAATCCTATCCGATAAGTGGTTGTAAGGTTATATATTCATGTACAGTATTTGAATGTGAATAAAAAACGTTTTAATTAAAACCCGTAAAACTGTAGCTATTTAATTTATTTCAAATAATAGATAATGAGCTCGTGTATACTATATAGATGTAACACTAAATTCTAGTTGACAACGAAACCTTGTTTTGACACGTAAACGCTCTTAGCTGTCAGCAAAAGGACATTTACAATGTCGTAGAGAGAATACGCTCTGCCTTCACTTTTCAATCATTCTCTGCACAGCTAGCTCTATCACACATTTATCATTCTTCGATTAGAATACGATGATGATCATTTTTGTGTGGCTTTGATGGAGTAATATTTTTTCAATGTCTAAAAAATATAAAATAAAATTTAAAACAATAATTTAAAAAGTATTTTTCAGCAAATTTAATAAAAGCATGACATTTTCACTGTATTTATAATATTTAACTAACATTTCTACGATTAAATAGAACATCTTGTATTTTATGAAGTCATTTTTGTATTGAACGCTAGAGCAATTTTTTATTGCTATTTATAAAACAATTTAATTGAAAAAAAGATTATTGCGTAAAATAATTGCAACCAGTTTTAAACGCAAGACAAGAGCAGACGATATAATGTCACTTTTAGCAGTTTTAGAAAGGTAAGACTTAAAATGTTGTTAAAATGGTTGAGCACATTAATTAAGACGTCAAATAAAACCAGAACTTTAAATGTTGATAAGGTGAACTAAAAATGCGCCACAAGACGGTCTCCTGGTGATTAAAGTTTATAATGCTTCGGTAAAATTCTTAATAATAAGTAACATACGTTGAAGGCAGATTAGAAATTAAAATTCTAAAAATATTTATTATAAGATAATACTATAAAACAGACGTTCGGGACAGAGTATTAACTAAGGCCGTCATAAAAATTGAAAGTATTTGAAAACTTTACAAATTCATAATGTTAGAATTGGTCAAATATGTTGGAACTCAGTTACTCTATAACTGAAAATATAGAAATCAAATCTAGAATTTAAATTAATGTCACGAAGGTGACGTCTATTAGTTATCAATTACTTTTTATTTATTGATTATATTCTCGAATTAAAATTGTAAACCGAATAAATAGTTAAAACAAATTTCGTCATGCAGCAACTGAACTATTTTATCAAAAAATAAATTCAAAAGTGAGATTTCAACGAAGTGTTATTAATTGATTATTAGACAACTCTTTTGAAAAATATGTAATGACCGAAAACCACATACAGTTAAAAAGTTAGACTTGAGTAAAACAAATTAAGTTAGAATATAAAACCTCGCATTTTCAGATTGCTTTCCTGAAAAGTTTAATTTTAGAACTTTTTTGAGATACAATAGTTCGGTCACCGCAGAACGGATTCATCTTAATATTAAACAGGAAGAGCGTCCTAATATTCTATCAACAAGTCGAGAACTAATAAGAATATTTAATGTTATGTCAGTTTAAGTCAGTAAGGGTATCTATCGTATAATTATTAATTAAAATTAAGTGATTAAAATATAACATTATCAAGCTAAATGAACTTAAAAAAATAGTCGACATAGCCCAATTTTATTTAGTACTACCGTATTTGATAATACGAGTATGTATAACTAGTATGTGGTGAGCTTAGAAAAAATGGAAAACCTAGATTTGTAACTCAATAGATATATTTTTATTTAATAAAAAAAGAATAAGTCTAAACCGATACAAAAAGTAAAGGAAGTGTTATAATTTAGAATATTATAATTAGAATATACAAATTCATCAAATTCTATAATTAGTGTAATTTAATATTAATTACGTCATAACTAATTTAACTTTAACTACATGTAGATAAAAATGAACAATAAAAGAATATTTTAACGAGTCCCATTAAATATAATTATTTTTGTTAATTGTGAAATGCTAAAATATACATATTTGGCTTTTCCACAATTTTTTTAACCTTGATAGTTCACAGTTAACTATAATAAGTAAATGGTGATCAAGCCAACGAGAAACATCCTAAAATAAAATGTTATCATTGAGTGACGCATGTGTTGTTCATTTTTTGATACTTTTTTATATAATAAATATTTCAGTCTGCAAAATATAAAATAAAACAACGATTACATTTTGATTACGGCATAATAATATGTTCTCCACCGAAAACTTTTTCGCTGCCACTACGCTTACGAGTAATTGTAGCCGTCTAATATTTATTGTTTCCAAGTTCACTTGAAAATACCATTGAGTTTCAATAGTTACTATACATTGCAACACAATGGACAGATAACGTAGAGGTAAGGGATAGGGGTATAGGGGAAATAAATAAATAAGATCGCTGTTATTTTTTGGTATTTATTTTAAATTAACTAAATTGATTTAAAAATTCATTAAAAAACTCAGTTGTGAATATACTTTATGGATTCTTTAAATACAAAATAATAGAGAAGAACCATTAATATACTCGCAAAATTAAAATAAAATATCAATAATTTATTATCCCAAAAAGTAGGGTATAATTTCGAAAAAATACATTTATATAACATACCACTGAATACAAACAAATATAGAATGTTAGGAATACAGACTCAAGTTAGTGAGATCATATTATTATTCTATTCCGTTTTTGTTTATATCCATACTTAGCAACGAAAAAGCTTTTAAAACGTACTATATAATCAGTAAAATCATAAATATTAATCAGTCAATTTTCCTACCCCTTTTCAGACAAAAAGAATAGTATACTGTCCGGCATAATACTTAACCTTTGTACCTATAAAATACTTGTGCGATAGCTTAAATAGAAAATATATTGCTTTTAGACAAAACCGAAGAAAAATGCATTAATCAATAATTCACTAAAGAAATTCGCAGTTTTCAATGTTTGGTGTTGTTTACTTATCAATTAACAAAGCAAACCAGGTGGAAGAGCCATATATGCAGACAGTAGAACTTGATCTTTAAATCAGATATGTTTTACTTTGTATGTCGATCGAAAGGTTAGATAGTAACAAATACTTTTTTGCCCGGACTTTCTGAAATTCGGTTCTATAGTTGTTATAGTTATTTGACAAATTGATATTATTATAATAATTACGTTTCAAATTGTCAGACGCTTTGTTTAATTCCGGTAAATTCGGTTTGGAATCTTATTTGTGATTGTATTATAAGGAGTGAGATGTAATGCTGTCATTAGTATCAGGTTAGTCAAATTTCATTGTTGCAAACTGATAATAAACAAAAAAGAATATTTTGTGATATTATAATCATACACAGTTTGATGTATCAGTTTTTTCAGAAGTGTGTCAAAAGTTTAAGGTCGTGGATTAAGAATGATAATTCTGTTTATCTCAAAATCATAATGTTAAAACAAAGTTTAGCTATTTTTAAACCAGTTTTTTAGCCTATTTTATATTATATGCCTAAATAGAAATATACTAAATATGTTCAATTGACATAATGTAACAATATAATAAAATATCAAAGCTAAGAATTTAATGTGTCTACTGAATGTAGGAAAATATGGATTGCTTCGATTAGTATTGATTGGTTGCGACTTTTCCTTCTGTGACTGGCCGGTAATATGAAATTCTCAAAATCAATTTATTTGTAACTTTACAGGTTTTAGACGCGTATTCTAGGCACAACCATCACTATAACTCTAGGTTCCATTGTATTAAACCGCCCACTCATATAGAAGCAGCTGGTCATTTTTAATTTCCATAACAACCAGTATCAATAACATAAAACAGATTGAAGAGAAGAAAGAATAAAGAAGCAAGACAGGACTCACGGCTCCCTTCGTCATGAGCATCAGTCGGCCCTGTGGATCCCGGATAACAACGGACATCCGCTTGCGAGCGCTAGTGAACTCGAGAACGTTGAGGATATCATAGCGACGGTCTTCATCGTGCTGTGGTCACGAGGAGAGAGAGGGGGGGAGGGGTTGGGGGAACTTGAGAGGAACTGACAGACGGATATCGCTTATTGATATGGATGATGAAAGAACAATATGGACGGTAGACTTACCATAATTATATATTTACTATATATTTGAGAAAGATACAAGAATCGCTTTCAAACCAACCCATTGAAGCGAAAATTTGTTTCAACTGAATTTCAAGTTCTATATATTTTGTGCATTTAAGTCAAGTGAAAGACATTACATATTATAGTTTAATAACAATAACACATAATCAAATAAATATTTAATAAATACGAAAAATTTAGTAAATTAATTAATAATTCGTTGATATAACCGTAGTTAAACCAAATCTAGTGTAAAACTACTTTACACTTTATGATTATTTATTTTAATTAAGTTGATCTTTTGATTTCACATTATTTAATTTTATCTTTACTTTCGAAATGTTAAACAAAAAACGCTTAGTAGTTTATTTACGAATATAATAGAATTTTAGTAAACTGTTGAAAAAGATTTTTTTTTAATCTTTTCAGTTTGTAACTGTACATAATTCAAAAATATATGCGACAAATATAATATAGGACTAATAATTGTTATCTTTATTAGAAGTTGGCTAGAAATCCCGTTTCATTATAAAACTATCGAATTAGTTATAGTCTAGTTTGAAAATAATGTTCAATTAAATTTGACTCATTTGAAAAATTAATACGAATTAATTAAACTATTTAAGCCGTTAAGATATATTATATTCAACAAACAGATCCATATCAGTATACTACTATGAACAGAATTATTGATTTCTATAAAGGATAATAACATTTAGTCATTAATATTATTTAACCAATATTTTTAACATACCACAGATACCACCACAAATTCTGGGGTTCTAGTTTTGAAGATGTAATTCAATTGTTTAGCAGCTTTCACCAAGGCGTGTTCGTCTGAAAATAAGTAGAAGCATACTTAAAGTGATAATAAAATAAAGATTGTTTTGATTAACGTCGCTATAACAAATAGCTTTTTTCTCTTTATAGATTAAATTGATATGATAGAAAAATGACAATAAAGTATAAAGTTGATTCTTAACATTTAACCAATTATCATTTAACAAGTTTATTATTAAACATCTAAATGTCTAATATATAATATAGGGGCTAGCACCCTGAAGCAATCAGCATTTTATATAATTGATAATGTACCATTTCGTCATTGACAAGAGGCATAAAACACACTAAAAACTAAGTTTCAACGTTATACTAAATGTTAATTCTGTAATAATGTCTATACTATAGTTTATTAATTGTTTGCAGGTAACTTTACTAATTAATATATGACTGTTGCGCATCAGATTTGTACCTACCATGGTTACTTGGTAGTTACCTGTACTTATCATTACCATCATATTATTTTTATTTAAATAAAACATAGTTTTCTCGAAACTGGATTATTATCAATTATTTATCGTAATACTTTTTATAACCTGCTGATATCGTATAAGGATGAAGAAATTATTTTAAGCAATTTAATATTCACAATACTCAGTATATTGTTTCAATATTGTTATTGAGTTAAATAATATGTCTCCAGGGACAAATTTTAAAAAATATATAATATTAAATAATATATTATATTGAAGTGAAAAACATATCAAAATAAAATGTTTTATTGAAATTTCTAATAACATTTTTGTCTATAGAATTGGTAATTCTCGCATTTTTAATTAGTCTTTGAAAAAGGTATTCTACAAGCATGCAAAAACCACGCATTATGAAATTGATTTACTAATATAAAAAATATATGCAATTAAAATTCAAGAAGAATTCAACTGCACTTTAAGACTTTAAGGAGAATTGAAACGCTTGTTAATAAACAGAAACGTGTTTGATTCTGCACAGAATATATTATTCCCTAGACATAGGTATAACATATAAGTAATCAATAAGGACACGAGAGGAGGGAGGGATTCTGAGTCTCGTGTATGAATAACATTATGATATCCATGACACATTGGGGAGATGACTAAGTGGATGACCAAAAACTGGATGTTGACAACAAGGGAGGAGGAAACTTCCGGGAGACGGATTTCATGATCCAACGCAAATCAGATTTGCACTATATTATAGAACGAGAGACATTAAACATGTTGCCTCCATTATAGCCAGGGCACTGGGGAAACATGTTAATTTGGATTAATTTGACAAAACGAATAATAATAATAACATGAAGTCAACTAAAATGAAAGCTGGTTTTGTGTAATAAAATATTATCATGCAACCGAAACGGAGCCAAAAATACAAACTGGATAGTTAAAAGTCCAAGCACGAGATAATAAAATTAAAATAACATTTCAGCGTCTAAAATGTTGTGGTTCTTATAAAATATAATCATAAAATGGTAAATATATATAAATTGTATAAACATTATAACATCCGATAAAGTGCTTCATATTTTAGTATAACGAATGAAGATGTTTAAAAACATTTTAAAATATAAATTAATCAGACTTAACATTGATTATTGTTTAATTCACAAATAGTGTATAAAACAGAGTAAATAATTATAATATATTAATGTAATAAATTATGTAAAATTAAAAGCCAGTAAACTGCAACAATACTGTATAATATATATAAATTTTCAGTGATCAACACTATTGTCAAATATATAAAACATTTATAAATAAATTAACATACAATTATTGAGTAAAATAAAAATTAGTGCAATATACAAAATTGTGTATATCAGAAGAAAGTTATTTGTTGCAATAAAATATACATTGGCATTACCATCAGAAATCTACATCACCGAATACGAGAACATTTTTATTGACATCGATCATCATCATAGAAAAGTCAACCGAAATGTATAACATTTATTAATTATCGGCAAAAACTGCACTAATATGAGATTCAGAGAAGCAATATTATGTTAATAGAAAAAAAACCTGCAATCAACAGCAAAAATTATTGTGATAATCTTTTAAAATGAATGTATTGACAATCGTATTCTTTTCATGCAGGTCATTAAAAATATATTCGATTTAAATAATAATATTAGTAGTTCATATATTTATAAATGTTTTATCTTTAAAAATAGTGGTGATCGTTGAAAATTTAGATAAATTATACATTATTGTTGAAGTTTAATGGATTTTAATTTTAAACAATTTATATTTTACAATGCTGCTAAAGGGGAACCACCTTATATAAATACTTTATACAGAGACCTATCAAAAATCTTCAATTACGAAAACTTAAACAAAACGGCTTCCGGGTTTAAAATTATAGTATTTCGTAAAAATGAGCAGGAAAATCAATGCTCACTTTATGCAAAGTTTTAAATGTACTAGATATTGTAGGATGACTTTAGGATAAACAAAGAATGATCAAGATAATTACAAGTTATCAGATTGTTTGATTAATATATATTTCGTGAAAATTCATTAATTAGTATAATCCATATTAACACTTAGCAATAATAGTATGAACATATTATGTTTTTGTCGTTAAAATCGCTTGATGTCGATTGAAATATTTGTGTCTTAAAATATTTCACTGATAGGCAGTACGTTTTGTGGGTAAAATCCATTATATCATTAAATAGGATCAATAAAGGCTACATGATATTCGAATAGGCTTTTTCAGCGATACCAAAAATAGGAAATTAATGCACTGAGTTGATGATAAATCATAATTAACAGACTGGTAACCTTTAACTTGTAGCCATAATAATGCCACAAGCGGATTATAATTGTGAACAAGCAGGATATATTATATTGACTTGAATTAGTTTGTGGGATAAATTATTGCCTGCTTATTGTATAGTAGAAAGGTCCTTCCTACATACCGGCCGAACATAACAGAAAAATACGGATGTTTTGAACCTGGACAATATGCAACTGTTAGATGTATCGATTTCTTCATTTTGAGTTTTTTAACAAAAACAAACACTCAGCACCCACAAATATAAATATTTAAACTTGTATTTGTTTAATTATTTTAACCATTTTAGGTAATAACTTTAGGTACGTTGTTATATTATGTATTAATGTTGTATATTATACCATTTAAAGTAGTATATCTTTACTGAATATAGATGTAGCAAAACGGATTAAATATTTTTGATAACATGATTATGACTATAAAATATATATTTAAATATTATCCAGATTTAAATGACGATACATAGTAACGAAAAACATCTTAAAACTAAACAACAGAACAAATTGGTTCATTTGAGTTTTCCAAGCAATATTAAATAAACAAATATCACTTATATATAACTATATGTTTATGAATATACCTAAATTAAGATTTTTAATAGCTAAGAGGTAATACAATAAAATATTTACATTCGGTTCACTAAGGATGTAAGGATATAAGTTTGTACAGACTCTGCGCTTAGTGCTTACTTATTAAGGAGTAATATTCTACTTTGAACACATCCAAGAGAAGATAAAAATTATCGACTAGCATTTACATAAATTTAACCCTATAATAATAATGATAGGAATAGAAAGAATAAAAATAAAAGCCTGATATTAATCTGGAACATGTCGACAAAAGTTTGCATGCTGTTACACTACAGACATAAAACCGAGAAAACGTGAAATTTCTTCTAATAAAAACTAAGATATGCAGAAAAAGAAAGTATTAGAGACAGTTTCGTTTATATAATCCTTGTTTAATATAATCATAAGGTACAAAAGAAAATATTCAACACAATTATGAATATTTAAATAGATTAGTTCATTATTACACAATCATATTATTGTAGTGCTTCTAGATTAAAGAATATACACTGCAAAAACTTTTATATTCTCTTCATCTCCTTCCTATGTTAGCCGCATTTGGATTATGTTCTATAGATGAATGTATTTTTATCTCCAAAAATTAAATTTAATATAATTAAGATATAATTCATTCCATTTTAATCAACTCATTTTCAGTCCAGATAATTCAGAAAAACATGAGCCATGTACACAGACAAAGTTTCAAGTATACCCTATCACAGTGAAATAGTCCCTCAGTTGAAGAAATGTTCAATGCGAGATGTCCTTATTGAACAATACTTTCGAGTTATTACTTTTAACTCAAATAAAGAAGAGGATGAATTACTTCTCAATCTTAAAATAATTACTTTAATAATGTTCGCAGTATAACGTTTGCCATAATAAAAAGCTTCAAAATGGCAGTTTACAACACACATAAACAGCTGTTATTCTATCGCAACAGACCTTTAATGGATTATTAAACAGAGGAGTTATATATAATACAGATGAATCAATATTTAACATTGAAATCAAAAACCAAACAGCTGCAGTGTGCATTGGAATTAATTTGTTGGTCGATTTGTCTCATTCATATTATTATGAATTGATATGCTAATGTGAGTAATATCAACATAATCCACAATGTGACTAATCAACATTACAATGCACACCAAGAAAACAATATTAAAAGTTATATAAATAGTTACACTTATCTGAACAGATTACAGTTTGTATCTACCCGGCTTGTGTAAATAATATGACCGGCAAAGTATCGAGCCTTATCTACGAAAATTGATTATAAACACACATAATAGTCAGAGAGCAGAGATGAGGGGGTCAACGGTTCCATTGTTTGAAGTATTTCTAAATGATATATTAAACCGTGTGGTCTACCGGAAGGAACGATAACAACAAATAGAATACTATATTGTACAACTTTAAAGCTTTAAAAAATAGGGGGAAAAAACATTAAAACACTAAAAGATAACTTAACAAACTGTCTAAATGTGGAACATGTTTTAATATCAATTTAATTTATTAATTTAAATATTTCAGAAAAGGATAATAGTTGTTTTAAACCAATTATTTCTTACATCACTAAATATTGCCAATATTATTTTATGGATAAACAACATACAGAATGTAGCAGTTCACCACCATCCTGTTTTTTGTGCATTTTGCTTAATCGACTTGTTACCACTCGATCTGGTAGAATCAGTAAATGTGCACGGTCTCTAAGTTGTTCACCTCATTTTCTTTTAAATAATTGTAAATATTACATTATATTTTTGCTATTATTTGTCATGTAGGGACATCTACCAATAATGGCCATTACATTGTACAATATATGTAAAATTTGGTAATACTTGGTTCAAATGGGATGATAATATAATTGTAAAATGTAAATACAAATTTAAACTTTTTCAATTCCACAACAGCTTAAATGGTTTATTTATAACTTAATTAATTAGGTGCTAAACTATGGGAATAGTGATGGCTGTGCGCACATAAACCGGTAAACTGCAGTTGAGGGTCTTGAAACAAAGTCCCGCAGCTTTGTTTAGTCATATTTTCTTATCTTTTTTATTATAAATATCACTTGTTACACGTGTTTTCTATATGATCCGGCCTGTCTCCAATTATTATTCTGCTTTTTTGGATTTGACAGACTGTCTTTTAAATCTGCAGGTTTGATTTGTCATCTTATCCCTCCAGACCTGCTTTACATAAATACAAGCTATGTTAAATTATGTAAAAAAATATTTTAATAAAATTTATGGTATGATGATAAGTCGTTCCTTTCGTTTGACCTTTCTGATATTATTATGAAATTTGTTTATTATTTGACTGTCGCTTAGATCATTTCTGGTTCTTTTTTATTTGTTTTGTGGTGATGTTGAGGATTTCAATCGAATATATTCATGTTTTACTATGCAAATTATAATTATGTTTAAACATAACATTTTAAATCTACAAACTAACAAATGGTATTAGTTTTAGCAAAATACGTCTGTAATTATAATTACATAGGTGAATATAAACTTTTAAGCGGAACATATCCAGATGTTAATTATTAGAAACCTTAACAAATGCATTGATCGTAACTGGAGATATTATTAACTGTTAATGTTGAGTCATTATGTCGACACTGAAGCCATCCAGAAAGAGATTGAATATTATTTGAAACGATATGTTTTTTATCTCAATAAAATGTTTAAACTTATTGGCAACACCATTTAATGACTCGAGCTCTATAGTTGCAATATTCAAATAACCTTAAGTCAAAAATAGGATCTATTAAAGCAATAAACTTGTTTTAACAATTACACTGACAAACTTTTTAACCAGATAAACCGATATTTGATAATTAGAACTAATATAATAATAATGACACTAAAAGTCTAGTTTAAGTAATTATTGGAACGATCGTAACTGTCATATTAATAAGTAGAAAATATAATATTTTTTACGTCAGTAGAATGTTAGTCAGGAAATGCTTCATGGACAATTATATAATAATAACGAGACCAGTTCTAACCATAGTATATTCAATTAATATAACAGTTTAGTTTTATGGTAGAAATAATTTTTACTATCTAAGTATTAACTAGAGTAATAAAAGCAAGTAATAAAATAACTGTGAAGGTTTCTTCATTATTATAAAATGTGAGCTAAAATCATATAAAATATTGAAACCAATTTCAAACACAAAACTAAAACAATAAAGTAACCTAGATATTTATACAATATTTTTGATAATTATTTTCATCAATTGACCTTTTGGTCTATGGTTATGCCGTGTTCAGTCGTATAATATACTAAACAAACAATATATTAAAGCAATAAACATAATTGAGCAAAGCCTCATGTATAAACATATTTAATGGATAAATTGCATTATAATTTAGCCTAATAATATGAAAAAATCACAAGATTTATTTACAATAATTAACGTTATAAAATAATTATATTAAAAAATGTAAACCTACAATTTGTATATTTATGCTGGTATTAATATAGGAACAAAATATACAGATAAGGTTAACAAAAGAGAATATTAGAAGGTACACTGAAGTAAGGTTATCTAAACTAAAGATATTCTAAAAGAAACGCCAGTTAACTTAATAACATTATTATTATAATGAAAAATATTCGTCACTTTTCATGTAATAACTTTTTCGTAATCATAAATTGCACATCCGCGCTAAACTTTTTTGTGTAATTTCACGTTTTGGGTTCCTCAATTCAGTAAGTCTCTGATTAGTGTTAATGCGCTAATTTAGGAAAAACAAATGGAGACTGTATATTTCTATTATTCGACCAACAAACACAAAGCGTTATGAAACATAAACTATCTCAAGATATCGATTGGTACTGACGCTGATTCTCATGACTTTTTTCAGATCATATTACACAGGATTTTCTTTAAAAAATTCATGGCCACTAGTGAACTCGACCTTACAACCAGCCTAGGCATCATAATATAATGTAATATATTTACAGTCACTCAGCCCACCTTATTTTCTCGAATACCAATATGATCAATATGAAACATATTAGTAACTCTAATATTATATCTGTTCACGAAGCTTAGTAAGCTAGTAGTGCTCAATGTCAATGTTTTATATTTAAAATAAGTTCCTCTTAATGTTTGAAAAAGTTCTAAAATAATTCCCATTAAAAACAGAAAATCTATATATATTTCAAAAAATGATGGTCTCGTTAATGATTTTACATAAACATAATGTTTTTGTTATTTATTATAATAATATGTTTAAAATTCATTCACAATATGATAGAAAATTTTAAAAGGTAAAAGAGTTTTTCAATCAAACGCTAAGGGAAGTGGAAGGCGGTCATACTTTACCATTATAAGACGCTAATTTTTAAATACACGAGATCTTTTTTCCAGGTTGTACTATATTGGCATATATTATGCTTCCATTGGTGACATAACAAAACAGGTTTGCGCTTTCTTTAAGGCAAAAATGACTAGATGTAAAGGTAGCCTGTTCCAACCCCACCCAAACTTTATAAGGAATCTGTCCAGTTTCTATAAAATAGCAGCAATACATCATCCAATCATGCGATTGTCAAAAGAATCCCCAAGATAACATGCTGAAGACATGATTATGTTCACCTGGCGAGGAGGCTTGAAAGATGATATGATCAGGGTCATCGGGGTCCTGTTCGGGCACAACTGTGTGACACACGGCCAGCAGGGTCATGAAGAGGTCCACATCGGGATCGGCCTGGGTGATCTTCGTGAGCAGGTTCTCATCGTTAAGAGCTGATGAAACGTCGTCCACTTGCCTGTACAGAATGTTGGTGCGGGGGACAGGAAACGGTCAAATGAAGGCATAAAGGATAGGAAGAAATATAACAAGGATAACCAAAAACTATTTTTAAATAAAACAAAAAGTAATAAATAATATAGAGAATTTTTTTTCAGGGATTGTATAGAGAATAACAGAATTAAAGAAATATAAGGGGCATATTAAGTAATAATCTTAAAATGAATGTCTCTAATCAAAAAATACAGTAGAGTTCACTATAATAAGTGAAGGGTGTACCCCAAATGGGTAATCCAGTTATTTCAAGAAATTGGTTTACTTCAGTAATCACAATTATATAAGAAGTTATAATTAGTTAACTATAGATAATAAATTAAAAAAATATTATAAATATAATTATAATAGTATTTGATAAATTTAACTATCTGAAAGTAAATGACTATTCTAATCCTACACTTTTCAATATCGAACACAAAAATGTCGGGAATTACTTATTTTCAATGCAATAGGCCTAGAACATGAACATATTATGTGAGTGATGAATGTAGAATATGCTAAATTAGATCCAAAGAAGGTGCGAGAGATTACTAGAGATAATGCTTGGAGAAGAAGGGAGCAGCAAAGGTGATAAAATAGCAATATAACAAATGAAAAATGAGATTAAGGAGGAGGAAAAATAGAAAGAAAGTGACATGTTGAAAAGATAATTAATAGAAGGGGAAAAGATAGAAAAAATTAAGAAAAGGAAGTGTATATAATAATAAAATAAGAAGAAAATAATATGGAATGTATGTAATGATAAAAAATTCAAGTAAAAGTAATTTACAGTATAATATAAAATGTTGTGTTCTATATCATCATGCTAGAAAAATCGACAATAAATTACATGTAAATAAAGAGTGACAGAATATCTTAATGAATACTAAGCATACTTTTACTATCATACACAGCGCAACCTTACATCCATCAAATATCATTAATACCTAACAAAACTACCGACAAATATCCAGAGATACGAGTAAATAAAAAGGTCACCATATAAATCAATCATAACATATATACAAACAATTATAAATCAAAGTTTCCCCAACAAATATTGACGCTAACTTAAGTCTAACAATTAGAGCCATTTACCTGTTTATCTCGATCAAGAAAATGATGGACAAAAACAGTTGGCTTGTCTTTGCTTTAAACGTTCTATCTATAGTCCTATCTTATAACGGAATTATACGATACTAAATATATATATATTGTATATACTGTATAATATATATATTGTATATACAATATTACATGAAGACCCATTGTCACTCTAGAACTTATAATAAGCCGTTTATTTAAATATTGCACAATTTAAAGAATAAACTTACTTTTGTTAACAGTTGGGGTAATATTACTACTCAGAATAAATGGATTTATTGATTATTACATATATATAATGATAACTAATTAGCAGACGACCGCTATAATATTATAAATATTGTAATTAAAATGTAAAGTAAGTAAAATGTTTTGTATATATTTTTAATGTATTGTAAGTAAAATGTAAATAAAATGTTCAAAAATTGGGACCATGATAAAAGATGTAAACAATCGTTATCTAAAATGAATGTGAAAACAACTTATTAGTTACTAAATGATGGCAAACATTAATAAATAATGATAAAAAATACATAGAAAATTCCACAAATCACGAAAAAATCCCTAGAAAAATGTGAACCCTGAAAATGGTTGCCAATTAAAAAGCAGGCTTATTTATCTCGGTAAGCTACACTGCGAGTTGAATATATTCGTAGTTGTTTTAATACAGAAAAACTGGCATGCAATTAATAAACAAAATTTTGCAAATAATCAATTGTATTTTAAAACGATATTTGCGAGATATACAATAGGTACGTACTATTAGTTTAATAATATAATTTTGATATTCGAATAATATGTCACGTTATGTTATATAATAGATAGTTTACTAATTAAAAATGTGGTAGGAAAATAATTACTTAAATAACGCAGTGAAAAATATTTTTTAACTTAAATAAATTTAACAATTTATTCAACAAACTACAACCTACAACACTACAATTTAAAATGTAAAATTAGGTATATTTACCAGCTTTAAAAAATATATAATAGTAACAAAAGATCAATTAAATAATTCGAGTGTTCTCTGATTAAGCAAAATATAAAGTATTTAGTCAAAATACACGAAAAAACCTAATTTACTTGTTCAAAATAGGTGTTTATAAAATAATGACATAATAAAATTTATTGTACTGATAGTTTATCTCCTTAAATAAGTACATTCCTTATTCAATATTTACATATGAAATTGTGCGATATAATTAAACATATAAATTAATGCAAACGACAAAATGAATATCTGTGTGTTAAAACAATTCTGGTGGTTAACGCGATAAAAAATATATATTATAGCTCTCTGGATATTATTTGCACTAACGTTACCAGATTAAATCCAATACATTTCTATCAAAAATTAGGTATGAATAACGATAACTTATATATCTAAACGGAAGATAAAATTACAAATTACGTATAATAATTTTTTTTCTTCAATTTTTGTGGGTTTTATAGAGTATACATTTATGCCAGAATGCAAACCGTAAAATGTTAGAAGCTGCTTTATTAGGGGAACGTGCAAAAGTATGGCCAAAAAAGAAGATTGAAAAGAGCTTGTATTTTAACAATGATGCAACAGCATAATTAAAACAATAAAGTAAAAAAAAAGTTTTGTACTACGTATAGTGATTATAAATGATCTCGACTTTAGTAACACTGTGAGTGACTTTAATATACACCGTAAACATTTATTAACTAGACCTAGTCTGTCGTATGGTTCGATATTAACATGCAAAATATGTACTAGTTTGAACAGGATGATACAGATACCAGTTTTAAAATAAGTGCTATGTTTATGATGTGATAACGTATACAGTTATTATGATAGTATATTATTGATACTGTATATGATTTAAACAACGAATTAACAGAACTATAACAATGCTAGAGAAAATTATTTGGTATCTAAAAACAGCATCTAATGCTAGAGTTAACACTAACAATAGATATTGCAGATACTGCAACTTATTGACATTCAATGACAAGGCGAATAAGTTATCGAACTAGTTGGTTGTATAAATTGAATGATTATATAAATTAATTTCGTCTGCGAACATATTTTTTTTTGATTTTTTAAGTATATACACAGAAGTAAATTTTCCAAAATGCAAGTTAATAGTATTTATGGTTTTAGAGTGATTTTTATTAATATGATTGGGACCTTTCAATAAGCGAAATCGGGACAAGCGAAGCAAACTGTATAACATGACAGCACGAACAGCATGAAAGTGACAGAAAAGACATATAAAAATTTTCATTAGTCTGATTTTAAAATGATCGATACATTTGCTATAATATCGAAACAGAAAAAATCGCATCAAATATCGGGACTGTCTCGATGAAATCAGGACACTTGGCAAGTCAGAAATAGTATCCACATATATTTATTTTGAAACTTCAAATGTGACACAAGAATTTGTAATTTATAAAATAATAAATATCATTTACTGATCCTAGACTATACTGTTTGAAATTTTTATTAGATAAGATATTTTCGATAAATATTAAAATAGTAAGGGTTTCGCGAATGAAGTCAAAATTTGGGTTACGGCCAAACAATAAATGTCACGGAATAGCGAATATTGTATAGAACACAATCATTATCTATAACAACCATTTTAATACTAAGCAACATTTCTTAATCGATTTAACTCAACACCTAAGAACTGTGAATAATCAACCATTATAAATAATTAAATACTTTAAATAAAAGAACTAAAATTGTAATCGCCTTCAAGATGTCTTAATTACATTGCAATACTGAACACTTTCCACAAAACTCACCCGTACACTTCCCCGGCAATACTGCACTTCATGAACTCCATCACATTGCGAGTCAGAGTTCCCGTCTTATCGGAAAAGATGTACTTCACCTTGAACGAGAAGAGGATATATGAAAGAGACCTAGAGTATTACTATAGTTGGTTAAGCCAAGTGGAGAGGGGGGTGGGTGACTGTACATAATTATGACTGGAAAGGTTGGTGTTGTAATACGGGGTGTCATACCTGACCAAGCTCTTCATTTAAGTTGGAGGTCCTAGCCATAGCTGGCGTATCCGTCTCTTCGCAGTACATGTCTATATCCTACAAAATGAAAAAAATGCATATATTTATGTTTTAGAAAGATAATTAATGAATGCTCAGAAATGGATATTTTCATAATAGAATATCGAATTATTAATAACTTTTAATAATTTAAATAAAATTTTAAAATATTAATTAATTAAATGTTTATGCTTGTAAAACGAAACATAAAATAATTATGCGCAGAATGAGTATTATGATGAATTGTCCACAAGGAATATTTTAAACTGGAAAGGAACTAATAATATACCGATAAAGATACAAATAATTTCATTATTAGAACAGTAAAAAAAAGCAATATGAATAATACTTAATACTGAAAGTAGTCTTAATTTATAGAAATATTATATATATATAAATTATTAGAAAAATATTACAGTAAGATACAATATTTTGATTAATATTTTTCTATAGAAGAACATCATAATATCACAAAATAAGATACAATTATACGTACTGTATACATGTAGAGAGAATAATTACAATAGACAATATTGAATAGTATTAGATAATATTAGACATTAGACAATTTTGAATAGTATTAGATAACATTAGACAATATTAGGCAAAACTATATTAATTCAATAAGGATCCATTCACATGAGCAGAGAGCTATATGTAACAAACAAAACAATAATAATACAACAAGCACAATCGATAAAATATTATAAATAAAGTTATAATCAAGGAAATGTACTATAACTAATATTGACTAAATAATTAAAATGAAAAAGATATGACACTAACATTTGTGAATTTAATTGAAAGGTAACTATGATTACGAAAGAAGAAAGACAAACCTACTAAATCTCGGAATTAATATGTTAGCAGTCTACACAGATATAAAGTTAACCCAATTTTGAAATTTTATATAGCCGTCGTTAAAAGGTTAATAAGACTCGAATGACTTATTTAAATTGACAAAGCATTTCCAATAGAAAAAGCACGTGACTAACATAATCTTCAGTTATGTCATCGCAGATTTACAATGTAACTGTAAAAAATGAAAGCTTAAACACGATTTATTGAATGCATTCTCACACTATTTGGAGTATTTATACTATTGCTTGGCTTCGGATAGGATGCTTAGTCTAGTCTACATCTACAAATAAACAATGTTACAACTAGAGGGAAGGGAGCAATGCTAGCAATGCAGGATAGTTAGCTTATAATTATGTAGGTGTAGGAAAAATAAGATGCATTAATTTAAAGTTAAACATGGTTTAATTGACAATTTTTCTAATGCGTGTTAGATTAATACAATATATATATTGGGTTAAATTTATTGAAGAGACCGGAAAGAATATAACATTTAGTAGTTAAACACATCTACAATACAGGGTCCTGATTTTTGCATAACAATATTAATATAAAGGCCCTATAGTATGAATATATGTATCGACTTTTATAGAAGTCATTAATACTAAGTGATTACAGAAAGATATAAATTTGCATTAACATTGCAATATATCAGGTCGAATTCAACCTCAAACAATAATTTAATGTATTAAATAAAAGACGTACATTTAAAATTACATTTAATTATTGCATAACAAAAATAGAACCAAAGTCACGCAACATACAGAGATTACATACCAAGATTATTTTTGCAGTTCTTGAATTTCGTAATTGTAATTTAATAAAAAAATGTCATGTCGTCCAACTCAAGCATTAATTTGATTACTTAATAATTATGTACATTAATTACTATTCATTAGGTGTCATAACATGCTGATTTAATTTTCTAATTGCATTCTGTTTACTAACCTTAACATGATTGATACATTTAAAAAACTTTTTTTTCTTAAATTATGAATGTGGTCAGTTATAGTGGTGACCGAAAGTTCAAGTGTCTAGTTTTTTTCTCTCATTATAATACAAATGTTTATAACTTATTTTGAACATCAAACTGAATAAACATGTTGCATTGATTAGAGATTATTAATCCAAATGACGGTATAATTATTGACTGAGCGTGCGAGTAAAACAAAATACGAGGAAACAAAAACATTGACCTGAATATGAGTACTGGTATAATATTAACAAACTGGTAAACAAAATACTGGCACCATTGAACACCAACAAACAGTTTTAAAAGCGGCGTTCTCAAACTGAACTATACATCCCCTTAGTGGAAAACAATTAGACATAATTCTAACCATCAAAAATAGAATAGCAAAAGATTTACATGATAATTTCCGTTCGGAAATTATTTGATAAGAAAGTGATCGATACTTTATTTTAACAATAATAACCTCATCAAAGCGATTTATAAACACTAAACAAAACAAATCAATGATAATAATAATTAGAGAACTTAAGGCAGCAGAAGGGTAAATATTTTATTAAAAAATTGGTAAAATTATTCAGATTGAAATAAGGCAGATTACATTCTGCAAATTATCTCTTGTTATATTTGTTTAGCTATAAATATAATATTATAATCTCCAAATATTTAAACGCCAATTTCAATCATAATATTGCGAATGTGATGATTTTACTAAATTTAATGTATTATTTTCTAGGAACGTATCTATCAAGCATTTGTCATACACTTTAACAAGGGTTATTAACTGTTTGCACAAAATATGAGTAGATTTTTGTCAATAAATTACTATAAACTATAAGGAAATATTTATAATCTCCACGAATTTAATTGGTCCTATAAGTTACCCAGTTGATAAAGAAGGCCTGGATAAATCGAACCACCTCCAGGGTGACCTGAAGACTAATAGGGATGATAGTGTGGAACATGATGAACGCTGTGAGCAACATAAATCCAAAGTTAGTAGCTGGCAAACCTATCACATTGAGAGATCAGGTCGGCATACGTACGTGTCAGATGATTGCGAGACAGAGAGAGGTGCATGGTAGGGAGAGAGAGAGAGAGAACATGTATGAGTAGGGTGGAGACAATAGAACACTCACCCAGTTACAATGCATGGCTTGCATGAAGCGAACTACCTCCAAGGTTACCGGGAGACTGATTGGAATGATGGTGTTATAGAGGATCAGGCAGGTTAACACGTTCAGAAACTTATCGGATATCGAGTCACTGCCTGGGGCTGCATGGCGATGGAAGTAGTGTCATACAACGTTGCAGATAATAGTATAAACGAGT
>JAUZND010003855.1:0-12034 GCA_034780555.1 Coelogynopora nodosa
TCTCTCTCTCTCTCTCTCTCTCTCTCTCTCTCTCTCTCTCTCTCTCTCTCTCTCTCTCTCTCTCTCCAGGGCGGCATCGCAGGGCCTGAGTCAGAGTCTGATGGAGCGTCTCCTGTCCCTCTATCCCGGACCTGCCATCACCCGTATGCTCACCTGCCAGTACCGCATGCACACCCAGATCATGACCTGGTCCTCGCAGACCTTCTATCAGGGCCTGTTGACAGCCGACGTCTCTGTTGCTGAGCACACGGTCAGGTGGGTGCTGGGTTCCACTCTGTGGAACTATGAAGGGGGAGTTGCTTGGAATTGGTTTATTCATTTAGAAATATCCCTTAACTGTTTGAATTCCTCTATTCTTCTTCAATTCGACTAGAAATAATAATAAAAAGGGGTCTATACCAAACCTGCCTAGCAAAACATAGTTTGTTTTTTAAATAAGGTCTGTTATTCTATTCTCACTTGATGTATGTTTCCTTAAAATCTTATAAAAAGCAAACTTCGATAACTGTATTCGTTTTTTAATATGAAATTCAATCTATTTTTACTGTAATGTCCGTATAGCTTCTGTTACAGTGGACAATATAAAATTGAAATTTTTATTATTTTAGATAAAAATATAGTTATACATTTTAATTTCGCAAACTCATAATAACTATTTTCTTATTTCATTTAATTCCATTATGTATTTATTTTGTGTTTAGAATTGATATCGTTCTAATGGAAAATGTGTCGAGTTTTATTTTGCGTTTCTTTTTTATTGTAAAACATTTTTATATTAAAATTACATTGTTTTTGTCTGACTTAAAATACTATACTGGAATAATTTAATTAGCTTTCTTAATGTAATTTTAGTTTTAGTAACTGTTTTGACAAAACTTGTGTTGTGTCGGTTTAAGAATGTTGATTATGGTTTAAGGATTTTGATTATTGTTTGAGAATATTGATTATGGTTTACAAATATTGATTATGGTTTAAGAATGTTGATTATGGTTTAAGCATGTTGATTATGGTTTAATAATATTGATTATAATGGTTTAAGAATATTGATTATGGTTTAAGATTGTTGATTGTGGTTTAAGAATATTGATTATGGTTTAAGAATATTGATTATGGTTTAAGAATTTTGATTATGGTTTAAGAATATTGATTATGGTTTAAGAATATTGATTATGGTTTAAGAATATTGATTATGGTTTAAGAACATTGATTGTGGTTTAAGGATATTGATTATGGTTTAAGATTGTTGATTATGGTTTAAGAACATTGATTGTGGTTTAAGGATATTGATTATGGTTTAAGATTGTTGATTATGGTTTAATAATATTGATTATTATGGTTTAAAAATATTGATTGTGGTTTAAGGATATTGATTTTGGTTTAAGAATATTGATTATATTCATTGATGACAAATAAAAATTTTTTACTAGCCTGTGACTTAAATTTGGTTTTTAATTGCTGTATTTTCACATATTGTGAAATATAAATATTCTACTAATTAGAACTTTCGGTGATATAATATTATGAAATGACTGTTGCGGGTCTCACACGGAACTAAAAACCGCACAAAAATGCTAAATGTTTATAACTTTTATAATTTTTATAATAAAACTAAAATATTCATTTTTTTCTGACTGTGGGAAAGCTATTTAGTTATATTATTATCTAAGCAATTATATTAATTTATGTGGTATCTCTCTTCATCTCGTGCTCCATTAATTCGTCATTAGACAAATAATTAGATTATCGTTCTTTTGGGTCTTTCATTAGCATACTATCATTAATGATAATTGAGTGGAGAAGATTATTGAACAAGTCCACGGAACTCGTTGTTCTCATTCTCCATCTCCCACAGTGATCTGGAGTGTTGTCAACCAGATCTTGTGGAAGACGCCGACATTCTGGCCCCACTTGTCTTCATCGACACTGACGGCTGCGACCTCTACGAACTTGACGTTGATCAGGAGATGTCCAAGGGGAATCTAGGTGACTGTTCCCAAACTCTACATTAGTAGTATTGTATCACTATGTCTGGAGCATTTTTCGTTATCCGCCCTCAAAACACTCAACAAGCAACATCCACTCTGTTAATAATGCTTCATGTTGCAACATCAGTGGATTTAAATGTGGGTCGACCATTGTGGATCGTGATTATCACGCTGTTGTAATGGTTACAGTTCTTTTGCCCAATACTTTGTTATTTTCGATTGCGCCTGTTGCTTTATCGATGATATAATTAGCGATGTTTACTGTTGGTATAAATTCTAATATCATCTTACAAAATTATTATATATGCTAAAAATAATATTGCCAGCGCTTCCAACTGTTCTAATTTTGAAAAGTGAGTCCTGGTTAGTTAGTGATGTCCTTCCAGGAGATGCAAATATCCCGTTTTTTATGCACACTGTCTAACAATAATTGCTTGCACAAAAAAATCAATAGCACATTCAAATAAATTTGGCGCAAGTCTATATGTTAATATTATTTCTAAAAAGTATGAAAAGTATTTTACTTTTATGATTCACCGTGCCCCACATTATTTAATTGTGTCATTTTTTATTTGATAATTGGACATAACAGAAACTGAATAGTTTATTTAAATAATTTTAATTCATTCATGAAATCTTTAATTTCTCATTGTTTGTTTCTTCATTTAATAATTGTGTATGATTGTCTGTCTTAATTATCTTGTCCGTTTTGCACAATTTCTTTATATCATAAAATATGTCTACATTATTGACATTAGGAAAAAGTATCGCATTGTTGTCTGCACCTTCACTCTTGAGCGATCTACGCATTCATTTACTATTCTTATCATCACAACATGCTAAAGCCTACTTTGCCTTTTTGTTGTGGCGGTTCATGACGTCCAATGACAAATTAATCAAAATGTTCAAAAAGGACGAACCCTCGATGCATGTGTTGCATACCCTGCTTCGAAACTTTCTCAGTGATCTCGTGTCTCACTTCATGACTGTTGAAGACTCGAGTATTGTGAAGAACAAAGTGAAGACAGTTCTGCCGTCAAATGTGGACCTGTTAATTGACGAATTAACAGGACAGTGTGTTAATAAGCAATGATTTATGGCAACATTAAGTCCGACTATGATGCTATCAACAATATCATGTTGCTGCATGCTCAAGTATACTCAACAGGAAATGCGCTTTACTGTCGCATACTCCAATATGGCTTATTACATTTCACGTTTGCTTCCAATCTGCTCAGTGGAAAAACGGCATGTTGAATTTAGATCCTACCAAACCTTCCCACTTCCTCTTACCATTTGAATGTAATGATTTTTCAGATTTAATAAAACTGTAGCTTTTTTAAATATTTTTAAAATGATGGTAAAAATACAATGCTGACTGACTGTAATTTCTTTGTTTGGCGATTGTTTATTGTTATACCTTTGTAATCAACCTTCGCATTGATGTTGTGCTGGTAGAACAAAGTCGAAATGAACGGATCAGAATTGATAAAATTAATTATAAAAATATTTCATTCATTATTCTTGTCCCTAAATTTGATAAAGTGCCATCTATATTATTATATGTCACAACAGGGCGAGAAATAGATCCATCAACATTCAAAGCGGATTTATTGGCCACATTATAAAGACATCTCAAGTGACCGTCTATGAAGCACTTAGCTTTCTGTTTGTAGGTTAATTGTAACACACTTTCCCAAAATATACAATGTACCTCTCTTCTTTCGGAATCTAATTTATTTTTTTATTTTCCTATAAAAATCTATCGTCGGTGATAATATTATGTTAATCACATAATGGTATTTCTACTCTTTTTGATGTTACCGAATATGTATTAAAAAATTGCATGGACATATCCGGATATTCATCATTTATGTTCAGTTAAGTTCATAACAGAAGATTTCAGAAACGCTGTGAAATCTAGATACATCATTACCATGGCAGATAAAAATTACTGTTTCAACTATGTAACATTAAAAAATTTTTTTAACTATTTACATTAAGCAATTCAATATCATGACTATAGTGAACAAATAAATATATTTTTTAAATAAATTGTAAAATTTCTTTACTTTATTTAATTCAATTTCGAATTTGTATCGCTTCAACCGTATATTGTTCACCAATTAACAGTATTGTATGTTTTTTCCTATTAATATGTGTTATGTTTCTCTCCTGCAAACATACTCATGGAATTTTATTGCGAAAATCGCGCGGCTGTTCTGATTACGTACTGTGAGCGACGATCTTACTACTAATAATAATTATGTATGCCATGCCTCAAACTCGCCACGACCACCCCGACTTCCTCCAGGTGAAGCGGACCTGGTCGCCTGTCACGTGACCTCCCTGTTGGCAGCTGGTCTGGCTGCCCGCGACATCGGAGTGATCACCCCCTACAACCTGCAGGCCGAGCTGATCCGGCTGCGTCTGGCGGCGGCGGCCCCCGGGGCAGACGGCGGCCCAGTGGAGGTGCACTCGGTGGACGGCTTCCAGGGTCGGGAGAAGGAGGCGATCGTCGTCTCGATGGTGCGCTCCAACAAGAAGGGTGCGTGTTGTTCAGCAGCTCGGCTGTGACTATAGGCATACTGGGGGAATGCTGTCTCGAACAAGTATCTGTAGGAAGGGATTCTGGATATCAGACAAAATATACAGCGGTTTTAACAAAATGTCAGTGTGCGGTTTATATCGTTCAAAATTATTACCATTGCAAAATCGTAGATTGTACATTTTTAAAACAATTTTTAAGTTAATTAATTCATTCTAAATTAACTAGGTTACAGTAGAGTAACTATGATGAAATTTCGTACACAAAAGAGACTATTTCGTGTGAAAATGAATGCCTTTGTGTAATTTAAATATTATACTACAAAGCCTTTTGCTGTAATGATTTATTGATTGTAGTGAACATTTTATTTTGTGTATTGCATCTTTTTTTCAGAATCTGGACACTTCATCCATTTAATAAAAATTGTAAAATAAAAAATACCTTTAATATTTTATGCATAACTAGAAGAGAGAAAAAAGGTCAATTTGATGTTATTTTCAGCACTTGAACTAATTTTTGCATAACATTAAAGTTATACTTGGAAGAGTATATCGTGAGGAATTGAAAAAATTAATTACTGGTTTTATTATTCTTAATTCTCATTAATTTAATAAAATGCATCGATTTGAAAGTTAATAAAATAATTGCTCAAATTTCGTTAAGAAAATCGTTGAAAGTAATTATTGAATTATGTTGTATTTAAGGTTCTATCATAAATCCACCGGCAAAGAGAGATTTCGATTGAATTTGTGTAGCGACCAATAGCATTCCTCCATCTTTCCATTCAGGCATCGTGGGATTCCTCTCGGAACACCGGCGACTCAACGTGGCTCTCACACGGGCACGACGTCATCTCTGCGTCATTGGAGACTCGCACACGATTGGTGGAGGCAAAGATGTCGTGCTCAAGTCACTTATTGATTATCTCAACGCCAACGCCAACTTGCGCACCGCCCAGGAGTACATTGCTCGTGAGGAAATGGTTCTATTTTCTTCAACACGTTATTATATACCATAATATAGATTATTATAGGCTGTTTTAGATAGACATTCGAGCATAATATAATACAATACGACTCTTAGAATCCGATATAAAACGGTGACAGTCGCGATTTTACTTTCTTAACCCTTCGTCCGTGGACATATTTCAGGTTTCAGGGGCGAAACTAGCCTTCAGTCGAAGGGGGTCGGAGACAAAATCGTGCTCCGATTTTGGGGGGTTAGGGACAATGGGGTCCAGGTATGGGGGGTAGAGGGGGCCAAAGTGTTAGTATAAGATTTACATAACCAAATTTAACGACATAGCAGTTCTGAGTCAACGATGTATTACCTGTGTAATAGTTCAAACCGAGTGACTTTAAAACGGCAACTTACATTAAAATTTTACCGACACCCGGATTTTTACGAAAGCATACAATTCTTATCGACGAGTCAAAAGGGGAGGGGGAGTCGCGACCCCCCTCTGGATCTGCCACTAGGTTTTCTCCGTAGAGGGGGGCCTATTTTACCCCCCTAGAAAAACTAACTTCCTATTATCCGATTAAACTGAAATATGGTATACAGATATACCTCCTAAAAACTTGTCGAGCTGTTTTTATTTTTTAAATAATTAATCAATTAGTATCATTTTTATGCCCTGATTATGTCATAAACTTAACTCTAATTTAGTAAAACTATATGAAAATAGCCATATTATATAATGCTATAACATAGCATATATGGTTATTTTCACATAGTATCAATATGGGTTTATTATATTGACCCATATATGCTATAACTTTTTATCAATGCAACCAATTGTTATATATGTATATATATAATATATATGTGTAATTTTGGTTAAACTACTTGTATAAATAACCTAGAAGTAGTATAAATGCTATTTGAATATTATTTTAAATTGCTTGTTATTTTAATAATTAATTTTATTGTTCAAGTTAAATGTATATCTTTTACGATAAACTTATTTTTTCTATTAATGTTGCAAGTTTTAGTTCCTAATATCATCGGTAATTAAGAAAACCCAGGGGATAAATAGTTCAATTCGAAATTATATTTATGAATTTTTTTAGTTGTCGTTCAATCAAAAACTTAATTTATTTGAATAAAAAATGGGTATACCACCGCCCCCTCTGCGGACTATTACTGTGTAGGCATAATAACATCTAGCTATTATGATAGTTGACAGATTTTACTAAAATATATATGTAAAAACTGGAAAAGTTTGTTTAATTTAATAAGTCAGTATGTTTATTTTTATTATCCGATGCCATTTTCATATGGGCCGTGTACAATAAGTAGAGGGTGTCCGCGACCTGGAAAAACCTGGAAAGTGTTAAGACACCGGGAATTTGACCAATTTAAGGGGAAAAATAGGAATTTAGCTATTTACAAAATGAAAACCTCGAATTGATCTTGATATTTCTGTTGTGTGTATTTTTTAAATTATCTGCTGCCACTTGCCGAGTCTTTTATTACCTCATAATAAATGCGACATTTGTAATTTTCAACTAACATCGCTTTTTTGCTGCATAATCGTGTATTATACTATTACTGACTTCTTTTAGGGTAAGCACTGTCACTATGACTGCATTAGATAGTTTTTTGCTAGTCTTGGTAGAGAAAACCCAGGAAAATAACAATTATTAGCCTGGAAAAACCGGGAATTCGATTGTGATAATAGCGCGGACACCCCGTAAGTAAGCTTGTTGACCATTCAGAATATAGTGAATTCAGAGTTTTCGATGTTTTTTCTAAATTATGATATAATAATTGTACATTGTTTTATATAGATTGATTTAAATGTATATTTGCATATTACTCGATGGAATATTGTTTTTGATTTCAGTCATAAGATATATATTAAATCAAAAAGGTAATATATCATTTATACTTTATCAATTATACATATCTAGTATAAGAATATTGTATCAGTATTTATCACCCTGTGAAAGTTTAAATTTATGTAAGATAGCTGATGAAATTTCGACCAGAGCAGGTATGATATGTTGACAGACTTATTTTGCAGAAAATATTCGACATGACTAAAATAAGAAAGTGATAATTTAGATGTACTTCTTGCTATTTTTTAACGAAGTCTGAGTTAAACTGTTATAAACATAGTTAATGGAGAAACGAATGGAGTCCTCCCCCGGAACACCATGGCATTCTCCTAACAATCTTCTCTCTGTCTTCCAGGCGACGAAGTGGGCTGCACCCCAATCCCCCAGGACCTCCTGGACAAGACGACCACCAGCAAGTCCAGCAACAAGAAGAACTCAACCGCCGCCCGACCCAAAGGTGACGGGACAGCTGGGGGAGGTAAGAAGGGGGGACCCCGGGCAGCTGCTGTGGACCCTGAGAGGGAACGCGAGGAGAAGAGGCACTATGCGGAGCTGTTGGAACAGTTTGTCAGCAGTGGTCGGGTGGAGCATCACTTCCCGGAGACGTTGACGCCGCGTGACCGGGCCATTGTGCACGAGGTGAAATGACACCCTATATAAAGGTGTCAATTGATTATTTCCTTTTATGAAGTCATTATCGATTTATAATTTATCAGTTAATTTTTTAATTATTAATTTTGAAATTGATTACATGAAAATTAGGTATGATAAAATTTGTTTTATGTTGAATACAAAAGTAGAAAAGAGGGTATTAAGGTTATAAAATTAAAACTGTATAACAAGGCAGCCATACAATAAGTTGACACAGCTTACAGGATTCATGTTTTTTCTGGGTAAAGAAATACATGACTACTTTATCAGATACTCTTGAATTTATCCCTCCATCCTGTCCCTCCCTCACTTTTTTATACACTTTTGCACCAACTCATTTACTCTATTTACTGTTATTTATACTATTACAATACTGTAGCGTTCAATTAATGTTTCCAACTGTGTCATAAATTTATAAAAAAGCTGTTCGTATATATACTTCAAAATATAAAAGCAGAATTCTAATAAACATAAGAGACATGTTCAGGGTTAGGATACCATGCTAAAATGTTGTAAGCAAAATATTATATTTCATCAATTGAATAATCATCAAAATCTTGCTACGTTATTTTTCAATCAAAGTAGTTGTTATACATTCTACAAATTGACTGCGCATTGTTTTATTGAAATAAACGTGAACATTTTTTCAAAATATGTTATCCTTGTTTGTGGTGATCTCAGATGAACTATTCAATTTATTGTTACTCTATGTACACCATACGATTTATGAGTCCTCATTGTGTCCAACACGCACAGGTTGCCGAGAGCCTGAGTTTGATCCACATCAGTGTCGGAGAAGGGAAAGATCGTCACCTGACAATTCGACGGAAAGAGAATCACCACCACCAAGCCGCGACATCAACAACCACCACCCCCTCCACTGGCACTGACAATTTAGCGGCCAGCTCTGATTCCGATTCGTCCGAAGAAGAGGAGGAGGAGACTGACGAGATTGATACTCCCGTTGATCACGTGACCTGCAGCCAATCAGTGAAACCGCCCACGCTTCAACAACAACGACCGGTGCAGGCGGCAGCAGCAGCTTCGGCGGGTGGCAGGAAGAAGAATGTCGGTAGACGGGACAAGCTGCCGTCGGTGGTGGAGAAGTTGCCGAGTAAAGTGAAGCCCAATCCCATCGCCAGTGTTCCTGAAGATGATTTTGATGTGAGAGGCGACAACCAGACCTCCATTTTATTGGTTGAAAGATAGTATATTGTTCATGCTTTTCTTAAAATAAGTATTTCATTATGTTCAGGCTTCTTCTATTGGCTGGTTTCTATAAATAAGGTGATAAAATTATTTTTTTAATGTACTTGGTTCATTTTGAACGTATAAAATTTATTATAATATTGATTAAATTTTATCAAAATTAATAGTCAAAATTTAAATGTTTAGTTTTTCGTACTCTTTATAATTATGATTGAATAAAAATAATTTTAAAAATTAATGCCTCTCTCTTTACATGTAAAATATAATATATAGGAAATTTTCCAAAACGTAAAATATAATAACTGGACAAGATAATATATGTTTTGATAATTTATGATTCAGGATTTTTTTTTCAAGTTTACATCCAATTTCCTCTTCTAATTTCTAAATGAAATATTTATATATAATATATTATATTTAGAAATTGTTATACAGAATTACATGCATGTTTTATTTTCTGATCTTTTGACAATTATCCCATTACAAAGTGCTTTTCTCAACAACAACAAAAAATGAATTCATACATGAACTCCAGAACGTTTTTTCACAGTACAATTTTATCGAAATGGATGAAATGCAGCTAATAAATATAAGGTGTTCTCTTTTAAATCTCTTTCAAAGTTCATAACTTTTCCTAAAATAAACCTGCTCATCCAAAGAAATATAATCGTTTAAATTTACCATTTGGTTTCTTTCTCATTGTGCATATTAATGTATATATTGACATCGTATTATTTCTGCTGCAACATTTTATTGTAACACGATGAAAAGAGAAGGGGTTAACATTGTTACTTTTTTTGGTAAGAACAAAATAGTAATAACTAGCATGTTATATCTTACAAACTGAAGAGTCGACCGCTGAATTCATTGTATTATATTATATAATAGGGCTATACCCTACAGCGTTACAAATACAGAAGTCGAAAATATTAAAAGCCCGATATATATAGTGAAACAACTTCGTGTTGCGTCGTCTCTCTCTTCTGTCCCTCCCTCCCACTCTCTCTCTCCCTCTCTCTATCTCTCCCACTTTCACCAGGCCCTGATCCAGGCGGCCCAACGCATGGACGGTGTGTGCAACATGCAGGGCTGCCGCACCCTCGTGCGCACCCTGGGTGAGGACTGTCGCCACTGTCGACGTCGGTTCTGTCTCTCCCATAACCAGCCCGAGGTGCACGGCTGCGCCCGTCAGGCCCAGGTTAGTCTAGCCGGTTCCTGTGGTGCCCGGCGGTGAACAACTGGTGCGGCCTCTTTGTGGAATGGAAATAAAGAAGTTCACTATAGTACATCCCTACATCACGCCAGGAGTGATCAGTGGAGTTTTTTTACAACACAGTTGGTGAAAATCGTAGACTGAATACGAATGAGGTTTTTTGCAATAAAGTAAAATTCTGATTAGTGTGATAAATAAAGGGATTTTTACGTCAATTTCATGTCCCGTAAATGTGAATTTCGATCACTAAGGTAATGTGTTTTTTTTTTTAATTTAATATTTAACCAATTGATATTTTATTATTTTTTTGTTATAATCACCTATCATTAAATGAGATTAAAGTTAGATTTTTTTTACTACACAAATATATAATCGCTTATTGTACTCTTAATGATATATTTTGAACTTTTTTGAGTTCTAATTTCAAAAAATTTCAGTTTGGTTAGTTTTGGTTACTTGTTATGTAAATTTTACAATACTCATACATTAGTTTATTATTATTATACCTAAATCTAAACATTATTTTTTATTTATAACATGTATCTAAAAGAGCATTAATTCAAATCATATTAAAAAAATTGATTAAGGTAATTCATATTTTATACAGACACAATAGTACATCTTCGTAATAAATTGTTTAATTAATGTTTACGTTACCATATTATTTATTTAATATGAAATATTTCAAATTCTAATTAACATTTAATTTGTTTAATTAATAATTTTTTTAAGACTATATTATACATCAATAAATTATATCAAGGTATTATTTCGTAGATGTTATATTTAATATACCTACTCTTGTAAGTAGCGAGATATTTTAAATCGGCTTATTTGAAATGTATATTATTGATTTGAAAATTACGATAATCTGCAAACCTTTTATTAGATATACGATAGATAATCTCGAAAGAGAATCTGTGTTCACGGAAAATCTCCCCAAAATTTATATAATTTTATAATACATTATGCTGCAGTTCCAATCAACACATTCTATAGAACTAAACTAAACGAACCAGTAATAAAGCGCCCCCTCCATCTGTCCGGTCCAGTTGGCGGGCCGCAGACAGGTGTCTCGGGAGGGGGAGGTGCGCCAGGGGAGCGGGGCAGTCAACCACCTTCCCAACGCGGTGCGGAGGCGGCACTTGGAGCGGAGACTGGACTCTCGGCTGGCGGATATGGAGACCCTGAGGGTCACCGGCAAGCCCAGACAGAAGAAGAGGCCAACGTGATACACCAGGAGCTGTAGAATAGTGAACAGCAGGCTACTTTTACCTTATAGCGGTTCATTGTGGGGAACAGTCCCAGATTCTGAGGAGTGTATATTCCCTTATTGCAGAGGTAAATCTTCTTTGGGTCTTACCTTTTTTATGCAATCTTTAACTAGCTATATTTGAACTGTTTAATACAGTCATCTACGAAATATTTAGGTCCAATTTACATAATTTTTTTCATGTTTCTGTAAAAATATGAATAATTGATTTGTATCAAATACTGTGCAATTATTTTTATTATTATTACACGGAGACCATGGGTCGTACGTTCAACACAAACAGACACAAAATGACAAAGAAATAAAATTACA